>SNQJ01S0078488.1:24999-36166 GCA_010110895.2 Picea sitchensis
TTGGTACTATGGCATACAAATTGGAGTTGCCTGCATCTTCATGAGTACACCCAGTTTTCCATGTTTCATGCTTAACGAAGGTTATAGGTGACAACATCCCAGTTCAAAATATATTTCCAGAACTTGACGAGGAAGGAAAAATCATATTGGAGCCTGAATCCATCACTGACGCACGAATTCACCAGCTAAGGAATAGATCCATTTCAGAGTATCTCATTAAATGGAGGAAACTACAGGCTGCAGATTCCATTTGGGAAGATGAGTCTTTTATACAAAATCATCCAGAGTTACTCAAGCGTTGCGGACAATACTTGTCTCAAGGGGAGGGGCATGTTAAGCCCTAATATTGGCTCAATACCCCTTAATTGGGGAATATTACATTAGTAATGTTATTTTATTTATGTCAGCGTTATTCCATTAGTTGTAATTATACCGCTTAGTCTCCTATATATACCAAGGAGACATTTTCATTTGGAATCATCTTGTACTTTAACATTTATGTGGGGTAAAAGGAGGTTGCCCCCTCGAAGAGGCTTATTATCTGAGTACTTATTCTGAGTACTTATTCTGAGGTTTTTCTATGCTATATTGATATTTGGTTCTTAACAGAAGTTTTCAATAAGTCAACAAGGATGAATTCTGGATCAAATCTATGGGTGAAGAGTTAGACCAGATGGAAAATAATGACACTTGGGAACTGGTTCCAAGGCTGAAGAACAAGAATGTAGTGGCTACAAAGTGGGCTTCAGGATAAAATTGAACGACGATGGACATGTTATCAAGAACAAAGCAAGGTTGGTATGTAAAGGATATGCTCAGGTTGAAGTTATAGAATTTAAAGAGATGTTTACCCCAGTTTCCAAAATGAAAGCAATCAGGTTGATTCTAGCTTATGCATGTTCCAAGAATATCAAGGTGTACCAGATGGATGTAAAATCAACATTCCTAAATGGATATCTAGAGGAAGAAGTCTACATCGAGCAACCAGAAGGATTTAAGTTGTCAGAGAAATAAAATCGTGTTTGCAGGTTGAAGAAGGCCTTATGTGGTCTCAAACAATCCCCTAGGGCATGGCATTCAAGGTTGGAAATATACTTACAACAACAAGGGTTTAGGAAAGGAAATGCATACAATAGTCTCTACATAAAGGTAAATCAAGATAGTATCCTGATAATTGAAGTTTATGTTGATGATATTATCTTTGGAAGTTATGATGATAGGATGAGTAAGAAATTTTCCAAAGACATGCATAATGAATTCGAGATGTATTTACTTGGAGATTTGCATTTTTTTGGGTTTCCAGATATGTCAGAGAAACAAAGGTATATTTATCTCTCGAACCAAGTATATCAGAGAAATGTTGAAGAAGTTTGGAATGACAGATTGCAAACTAGTCAGTACTCCTATGCAGATCAGTTGTAAGTCAAGTAAGGGTGATGATTCTAAATATGTATATTAGAGACAATACAGATCTATGATTGAAAAGTTACTCTATGTAAAAACTTCCATACTAGATGTGATGCAGGCAGTTGGATAGGTTGCAAGGTTTCAAGAAACACCAAAGAAATAACATGTTATGGAATTAAAGAGGATATTCAGATACCTCAAAGGTACATAAGAATTTGGATTATGGTATCCAAAAGGGAAGGATCTATCTCTTGTTTCCTACATAGATGCATATTGGGTAGGTTGCATTGATGATAGCTACAAGTGGAGAAAATTTCTACTCGGCTGAGTGTTTGGTATCATGTTTAAGAAAGAAACAATCATCAATATCATTGTATACAACAAAAGAAGAATACATTTCAACAACGACTTATTGTTCTCAGGTTATTTGGATGAAACAAACCTTACATGATATACAAGTAAAATGTGATGATACCATTTCAATACTTTGTGACAACACCAACGCCATCAGTATATCCAAGAATACAATGATGCATTCTAAGATGAAGCACATTCTAATCAAGTATCGCTTTCTATGGGAACAATCTATAGAGAAGAACATCAAGGTAGGGTATGTCGGGGAAAAAGAGTGAATTGCAGACATCTTCACCAAACCGCTTGCAAGGGAAATTTTTGAGTATCTACGACATAAGATTTGAGTAGTTTATTCCCCACAGTGATTCACACAACATAAATCTCAACATGACAGGGGGAGAGAAATAGAAGTATTGCAAAATTTCAAGTAAAGATTTATTTTGAATGCTTTTCATATAAATCATAGAGTTACATGAGGAAGAACCATGAAGAGAAAGTTCAGAAGAGACAACAAAGGCATATAGATAGGGGGAGCAACCAAAAAAGGAGGATTACCCTTTTCCATTGATGTTAAAGGAGGAGAGTTAGAGTAAGGAATGGATACAAAGAGAGAGAAGCATGCAAACAGGGAGAGTGATGGTCATAGGGGGAGCATGGGAATAATTATCATCATGACCAAGTGTTGCCATCAATTCAAAAGGGGGAGATTGTTGATAGTTTGGTTGTCATTGATGTCAACCCTTGAAGAAGCCTCAATGGTGTGGTTTTGGAAGCTGAAGTTGAATGAGGAATATGGAAATGAAGGGTAGATTAAATGCAACAACACCCTCATAGATGGATAATAATCGTCGTTACATTTTCGATGATATGAGGAATGCCACATAATTCATCACGGTTATGGAGATATGATTTTGTAAAATTGGAAGCTCCGAAGAGTGGTCAAGAATCCCCTAGTTGGTTACAAGTCTTAGTCAAAGGGTGAAGTGGTTGAAACAAGAAATCCCTAAATTAAGGAGAGTATTTACCTAGCACAAGTATAAATATACCTCAAGGAGTCATTCACAAGTACACTCACAAACTTATTCATTGCTTATCTTTCTTGTGATATAGTGATATTTTGCTAAGGTTGTAGTGTCATTTTCTGACGTATCAAAGGAAGGTTGAAGGTGGAAGTTTTGGAGTTGCAACAAACCCTAGTTTTTGAGGTATACGTGGGTTTCCGTTCAGAAAGGGAGCGTATGTACGTGGGATACAGTGGAGAAAAATGCGTATATACACGGGCAGTAGAAGAGAAAGTTGTGTATCTATAAAAAGGCTCATGAATGTTTGAGTAAATGTTGGTACCGGGTCCTTGAAGTCTAAAGGAAGTCTATAAGTCAACATCTTAGAGTTTTAGGTCATATACAGAGGTATTGGTATGGTTGTACACTTGTTTTGATGGTTACTTTTGATCATGATATGGTGTATGTTTGAGGAATTCTTAGTATGGTCGGTTTGGTATTTGGATATGGTATATCTTGGTTTCTTATCTAAGTGAGGAGCACTCTTATATCTGGTTCAACATATTACATGACTCTTATAGTTCATATATTTGAGTTGATTATACATGGTTGAGGCATATTCATGTCGTATGGTGGCATATGCACGAGGGACATGCATTGGTTCTTTGAGATACTTCATTGATGATATGATATAGATCTCAATATGGTTGATGGTATGGTATATGGTATAGAGGATTGAAGATCTATTTAATGATTCACTATTCCTTATTGATGTATCTTTGGTTCATGATTGATGCATGAGATAGTATGTATGTTGGTATACAATTGATGCATTGTATGGTACATGTGTTAGTTGATTGATGAGAAGATACATGTTGATGAGACAGTGACAATGAAAAAGATAGTGGCACATATACAGTGGTAGTGACAATGACAGTGACATAGACATAGTTACATAGACAGTGGCAGAGACATAGTGGTAGTGATAGTGGAAAAGTTTGTGATAATGACAATTAGTCTACACTTATATTTTAGGGCAGTAGGACAGGGAAAGGTTAGGTGGTTGGAGCCAGAGAACTCAAGGGGTTGTAGCCTCCTTCTGGTTGGATCCAGATAATTAAGGGAGTTGTAGTTTCCTTTAGGTTGCAACATGAGAATAGGGTGTTCGAGCCTCCTTCCAGTTGTATATGAAGAATCAAGAAGTTGATGCTTCCAATCAATGTATTCTTTTGATATATATGAAAATCATTCTACGGTTTTCTCTCATTTTTTTCCATGTAAATTCTAGTGTATTGTGTATATATTGTGATGTTACGATGTTTACGATTATATTATTGATGATATATTGAATGCTAATGATAAACTATTGAATATTGTTGAAGAATATACTATGGTTAAAAGTACTATTATTTCTCATTACTGATTCACCCCCTCCCTCCACTCTCAGTAATCCAACACTAACATTGATACATTGGTGACTAATATCTCTCCAAATTATTCTTTGAATATTTTGAATCTCACTCCTTTCCATTTTTATTTCTTGAAGAAAAAAAAATCTTTGATCTTTTGTTCTTATATTGTCTTACTTCTTGATGCTGCCTAGTCCCCAACAATTACATGAGATTATATTAATTTATTAACTTTGGGGGTTTGGATCCTCTGAAGTCATTTAAAATGGTGTCTTGGATGCCCAATAAATTTTGTCTATTTTATAATCTTTTTTCTTATTGTCTTGAACCCCTAATTTGAATCCTTTTTGGAGGATTTGGGATCATCTTCATCATTAGAAGTGGATTTCATGGATGAGAAAGAGATAAAATGCATATCACTCAAGGAGGGAGGATGGATAAGGGAAAACATATCCAATAGAAAGGTAGATGATGAAATTATAGGGGGGGATTGAGAAGGACCCTCTCCTTGCGATAGGGAAGGAAGAGGCACAATATGTTCGACTAAAAATGAAAGGGATCACAGGATAAGATGTAAGCATGGACAAGTGAAAGGGGTCATTAGGAATGACAAAGACATGGTACATATGCTAAGAAATTTTCTGAGGGGCATATGAATGGATCAAACCAATATGGGTTGTATGAGAAGTGGGGAGAGGAACATAAAAATGACAATCCTTAAGGGAGCTAGATTGGAACGCAAGGAGCTCAACACCTCAAATGTATTTGAAGGATGAATGACATTTTTCTATGGATCTAACTAATTTTTTGGAAGGGATTTCACAAGCCTCTTGTAAGGAGGTTCACGAGATGAACCAAAGAGGATCCTTTGATGAATCATGGATGATTGACATTCTTTGGGTAGTCTTTGGTGAATGGTGTTATTCAAGGAAGATTTTGTACTTGAATGGTAGTTTCTTATAATCAATAGCTTTGATGTGAGTCCATCCATCAAGATTTACCTCGATGTCTTTGGAATCCTATTTTATAAATCTACTTCTACACACATGCAAGCCTTTCTTTGGGATCAATTTGTTGACATATTTTCCCCTAATATATCCAATGTCTATGAGAGATTGGGCATCCTAGAAGATCAAGGGAATATGGGAAAGACACACACATACTGAGACTGCTAAAGGGACATCCATTTTGGAATGAAATTATAGTGACCATCAGTTTAGATACATCCCTCTTGAGCCTATGAAATATGGGCCACCCTAAAATATTAAAAATCGATCTTCCTTGTTTTAAATCTTGAATGCATAATAACAATGGTTGCAAAAAAGGATTTAGATTTTGCCTTGCATTATGACCAATCAATTTTTAACAACCCAAGCCTCCATTGATGTGGGGGAAAGCCATAAACTAGTAAACTAAATCTAAGGTTATTCCATGAAATGCAATTTATTTTCTCCATAGAATCATGTGCTTGAAGGTCACTATTGGAATTTCATTGATTGTTTTTACAAATCTAGATTGTTGCAATCTAGTTGATGCGTTTCTCTTCCTCGTTGAAGTGGCCAATGCATTGAAGGCCATGATCTATTCTTCAAATTAGATAGTTGGGGGTAAGGGTGGTTTAGAATAAGTACCCTCCCCTTCTACCACCATGGAAGCCTTGGAACCCCATACACTTGAGAGATCTCTCACAAGAACTTTCTTTGATAATTTTAACTTTTTCTTTCTTTATAAAATAGAATAGAAATATATTTATTTTTCAGTGGTGTTCTAAAATATTCAACTATTTATTTGTTTCCATGATAAATTTAACAAATTGAATAAACTAGTACTAGGGAGATGTGTAATTTCTTTCCTACTCAACTAAAACTAACACATACATGATATTTTAAAAATAAAATAAAAGTGAAAGATTATAAACCATGTACTAAAGGAGTTCAAACCTTCTCAGAAGATTGATCCCAGAACTATAATGAGCCATGCCAGTCTTCATGAATGGTTCAGTTCTTGCAAAATAATATCAACCATGCTTTTATTATGAGTCCATGTTGTCTTTAGGGACATGCTTATAACTCGTTCTATTTGAATTCACAATCAAGCTACATGATTAAATTATTTAAAATTGAAATGTATAATAAATTAGTTACATATATATGGATATTAAAGAGTTTTCCAATTATCAAAATAATTATATTGATGGTAGAGAAAGAGAGGTACTTCATAATTATTAGGGTAATATTTATTATGTGTTGAGCTTAGAGGGATCAAATATTTCTAGATATCTCTTTAAATAAAGTTTTTCTAGATACAAATTCTTCTTTAAATTTTTGCAATCTAAAAAAGATTTGCAACTAAAGGGATTTGATCCATCTTGACACATGATAGGTTTGGAGTTAACATGGATTTATGCATGTATATGAGACAATGTAACATTACATATATCTAAACCCAATTTCTCGTTGTTTATAAAATATATATAAGTGATGAAATAAAAATTGATAAATTACATGGTTTTATTTATTTGTTTGATGTATAGAGATTTTCTCTTCTTATTGTTATTTTGTAAAGGTAATCATTGAGTTAATTTCACATTCATTGAATCTAATTTTTTCTCTAAGAAATTATCATAAATTCTTTATTTTAGGAAAAAAAATCATAAAAGTAACAAGATTTTAATGACAAAGAAAATAAAACCAAGAAGGAAAAAACCATGGGGCAATGATAATCAATATTCTTATTATTCAAGGGATAATTACAATAGCCAATTATAAGCATCCGACCATCATATCCTCTCTTCACACACACTGTGCTATACTACATTTATCCTTGCTCACTTCACCTCTATGGGTATTCTCATATATATAGCATCTATCAAACAATTAGACAAATTGATTACAGTATGATCTACCAGTTACACAAATTGTTCACTGTAGTGTGCATGCATGCACATTCTATTTTGATTTGGATTTTATAAGAAGAAAAAAATGACTACAGATTATTAACAGGTGCTTAACACAAAATAACATAGATATGGTAAAAATTATTTTCTATTCAATAAGGAAATAAGTTGAAACTGTAAAATGCAACGGAAACAAGCTTGCTGGAATGGTGGTGGATTATCTCTGAAAAGAGATGTGACGGTTGCGCTCATTCACAAGAAGATGATTACAATGAGGCTCTGAAGGCCTTTTTACAATAAACAGAAATTCCAAAAATCCTAGACATCCAAAAACCTAACCCTAGGAGATGAAGCACCAAAAGTCATGTGGGCCCCATTTGGGTAAGTTAGTACATCAACTTCCCGGGGTCGTAACTTTTGCATACAATCTTCATTTTAGGCGTATGATAGATCGTTGTAAATGTATCGTCAAGGAGATCCATTTTTGGGGCTCAATCATGCCTTTGGATATAATTGAGAATCTCGATCCCGAAAAACCTTCATTTAGGCGCTCAAAATGGCCCCGGAAGTTAAAACTGCTAAAAATAGTAAATTGCCAAAATTGTCAGAAAAATGTTTCGAGCCAGTTGAAAGAGGTGGGTGGCCACCGATATCCACCTGGATCAATCCTCCCTCCTTAGGAAGCAATGGTCTCCATTGCATTTATTTCCCCCATCAGACGAGGAAATTTCTGCTGAATTTGGCCCCGGGTGAGCCACTTGCCTTGGTGTAGGAGTTGCCCTGCTTTGACGACTCGATAAAGATGGATCCTTTGTTATTGAGTGCCATTGATCTGTGTGTCCACAATATAATCGTTGGATTCCTGTTGTATGCAGTCAGGGTTGAGATTTGTTGGTGTCATATGCTTTGCTACGTCTGAGGTGTCCAATAATGGTGGGAAATAAGGGCGAAGGAGATCCACGTTGAACACTGGGTGTAGGCCAAGGAAAGGAGGAATGTTGAGCTCAAAAGAATTAACCCCCATGGCCTTGGTGATGGTGTATGACCCATAACGTAGTGGGTGAAGATTCCGATGGGGTCCTATAAGGCATTCTTTATGTGGCACCCGATGTTGATCATGGTACTGCTTGTACTTATCATTGGACTTCTGTAGGATATCCTGAACCTGTTGGCGGATGTGATGGATCCTCTCAATGAACCGGGTGGATTTTTCAGCTTTAGTTGGAGCAGGAGATGAGTCGATCGAGGTGACCACAAGGGGAAGTGAAACATCTATGGGAACCAATGGTTGGAATCCCAACCCCACCTAAAATGGGTTGTGGTTGGTTGAGCTATGCAGGGCTCGGTTGTAGCTATGTTGGACATAGGCAAGTCTCTCATCCCATGTGTGAGGGTGCTTTGAATTATACATGCGAAGGATATGCACAATCATTCGATTGAAGACCTCGGTTTGGCCATCTATATGGGGGTGGAAGGTCGTGGATTTGGTGAGCTTGGTGTCCAGCAGTGACTAGAGGCTCGACCAGAATGTGATGAGAAATTGAATGTCTCGATTTGAGACAATGGTTTGTGGGATTCCAAAATGTACCTAGACTCGTCCAAAGAAGAGCTTGGCAGTGGCCTCTACTGTGATGTTCTTCTTGCAAGCAACCAAAATCACCATCTTAGAAAAGTGATCAACAACCACAAAAACACAGTCATTTCCCCGCTTGGTGGATGGGAGGCCCAACATGTAGTCCATTGAGATGGATTTCCATGGCCTGTCAAGAGTAGGAAGAGGGGTGTACAGGCCCTGTTTCTTAGTGGTCAATTTGGCAATAGCGCAGACAGTGAAGGACCTGATATACTTGTTGACCTCCTGTCGGAGTTTCGGCCAGTAGAAATGTTTTTGTAGCATCTCCACTATATTTTTGACGCTGAAGTGTCCTGCCACTCGACTATAGTGGGCTTCCAAGATTAGCTTTGATCGCTCGCTTGATAGAACACAGATATGGCCCAGACAACACAACAACACATATTGAAGATGGAAATTATCGACAAATGTGTTTGCACCCAACATTTGGTAGGTGGTGGAAAAGTTTGGGTATGTCTCATAGAGTTGGGGCCATCCAAAGGTCTCATGGTTGCAGGAGTCTAGCACCGTAGTGAGTGCCACGACTGGCGGTCTGCTGAGGCAATCAACGACGCGATTGGTGCTTCCTCTTTTATACTTGATGTTGAGGTGGAATTGTTGCAAGTATGTGGACCACTTTTGATGGCGATCATTCTACAATTTTCCTTGTGTATGAATGAACTACAGTGGCTTATGATCAATGTGGATGATTGTCTCCTTCTCGAGAATGTAATGTCTCCACTGGTAGTAGGCTTGCACAATGGAGTACATTTTTTTGTCGTAAGTAGGGTACTTATGGACAACATCTGATAGTGTCTCACTATGATAGGCCACAAGGTGGCCATGTTGAGTGAGAATGGCGCCCACCGCATAGTCTGAAGAATCTGTCTTGATCTCAAAGGGCTGTTGCAGGTCTGGTAGGGAAAGTATTGGGGCTGAGCACAAGCACTGCTTCTGTTAAGCCCTAAATAGTGGCTCATTACCCCTTAATGAGGGCATATTATATTAGTAATGTTATTTTATTTATGTCAACTTTAGTCCATTAGTTGTAATTATACCTCCTAGTCTCCTATATATACCAAGGAGACATTTTCATTTTGAATCATCTTGTAATTGTACATTTATGTGGGCATAAGGAGGTGGCCCCCTCGAAGAGGCTTATTATCTAAATTTATCTCTTTTTGAAGGCGTTGAGTACTTATTATGAGGTTTTTCTATGCTATATTGATATTTGGTTCTTAACATATGGAATCAGAGCTCAAGGTCTTGGGGTTTCGTTGCTACATCTGAGACACCTTGGAATTTTCGCTATAACTTTTTTTTCTGTAACATTTTAGACCCTGAACTCCAGAATATATTCATAGAAATTAGTAAGGTATCTTTGGTAAAATGTTCAACTTCTGGGTCATCTTAAATTTGTAGATACACCCTGTGGAAGATAGGGTATCTGACTAGTCCTATTGACTAGTATCAAGAAGGTGTTCAGGGTAAAAAAATCATAACTTATTCATATAGTATCCAAATTGAGTGAGACTAGTTTCATTGGATAGTGGACAGTTTGTAGTATTTCTAGTACGAGTTTCAGAATTTTATATCATTTATTTTGTGCGGGGCACGCTATACAAGTGATATCTCTTCGAAAGGCCAAAAATCAGCAAGTTGTGGGGAAGTTACCGTAAATTCCACTTGGCACATCCAATTTTGATTAGACCTATGGAATTGTAGAGAAGAAATATCATAGAACTACAAAAAATAAAGTTTCATACCCATAAGGTCCGAAACATTGGAGATACAACAGAAGAAATATTGTCTAGCAGAACCACCTCAAAATCAAGGTTCAAAAGTGATACTTGGCCAACATGCCACCCAAAAAGGGAACTTCTACACCAAATAAGCCTCCAGAAAATCCTAATTAGACTCTTGATGAAGGTGAAGAAATGCGTAGGGACATAGATGATTTACAAAAGAAGACAGTAACAAAATATGAACTACAAGAGATGGAAGCTAAGTTGGAGGCAATAAATACTAAGATGGATGGTTTAAAAGAGGAGATCATGGAAGGATTGAAAAATTTCATAATAGAGAGTACACCTGAAAGTGAAAATGTATCCCATGAAATTGATGATGAGGACACAAGGAAGGTGAATCAAGAATGGAGAAACTCTAACTTTGGGTTGAAGACCAACCATGTTCCTAAGATCGATATGCAGAAGTTTGATGGCAATGACCCTATCACATGGATACTTCAGATGGAGCAATTCTTTGATCTACATAATGTTCCACATACACAAAAGGTATGAACTGCTTCTTTATATTTAAAACCCAATCAATTTGTATGGTATAGATGGCTTTGTTCCTGTAAATCACTCGTCACTTGGACAATTTTCATGGAAGAAATGATAGCACACTATGAGGATACAAGGAGCAATAACTTCTTTAGCCAATTGATAAATCTCAAGCAAAAGGGTTCAGTTACAGAGCACATTGA
>SNQJ01S0078488.1:36176-64052 GCA_010110895.2 Picea sitchensis
TTCTTCTTTGCAAGCACTTTGACTTCTTTGACCTTTTGGGGTTTCAAGCCAATCATATGAGGGTCCTTCAACTTCGTAAGGCCATAACTCTCAAACCATGAGGAGTTATGTGACATTCCACATACCACCGAAAATTGAATGACATGTACTATCCATATAGAATAGTCTTACCTACAAATATATCAAAAATCATACCATTATACATCAAACAGACTTGGGTCCATTACCCAAACCTTTATGCTACCGAAATTCGCCACCATACTTTCTTCAAGGGTTGACATCAATGAAAACCAAACCAATTAATCAACAATTTTGATATTCCATTATTTAAAGGACCGAGAGATGCAAATGTTGTAGATAAATGGTTGAATTTGCTCGAAGGGTATTTTTTGGTCCACAATTTTTACGATAGGGAAAATATTACTTTTGCACTCCTCAAGGTCGTCCCCCATGTTAAGGACTAGTGGGATACTTACTATGAGCAAAGGGCCATAGAGGAATCTACAATATTTTGATTTTCCCAATGTAGACCCCCTAACTCTAACTCGACAGGGTTCAATGACATATCGATCAAGGATCGTTCAATTCCCTTGAGCTAGATTAGCTCTCTTGGTTCCCTACTGAAAACTGACAGAAAAATATCCACAGGTCCTTCTATTGAACTCAGCCCGTGCGGACAAGCACTAGGCCTGATATCCATTCACGTGACCACAACCCTGTGACCACATGCCTACGCAATAGGCATGTCGTGTTTCACGATATCGTGGCTTTTCATTCCAAGACACCCGACTCCTCCAAGTCTTGAAACCCCGAAAATGACTTAATGGTCCTTAGATCCTCCCTTGAATCCTCCTGATGTGACCCTCAGCTGCGACCTGGGGCCCAACCTTCAAGCGTGTCAAGACTTCGCGTATCAGGGATTCTCGATGCGATTCACCTCTATCCTCCCGACTCGCGAAATGCTGAAATTCTCCTGCATCATATCAACGACCCTTGATGCTCCAATATCCGGTGGTCCAGATCTTCTCTTTCGCGAAGTCGGAAATTCGTGACTTGGGAATTTGGGATGGTTCTCTCCTTCAAACCTGTGACTCCCGAAATGTTGAAATGTTGATGCTTCATATCGACGACCCACAACCTGACTCGATCAATGACCCATATTTGATGTCGCGAATTCACCTTTCGCTAGTTTGGTCCTCATCTCCTAGCAAATCTTTCGATGCCTGATTCCATGAACACCTTGATTCACTGCCACCTGTCCCCTTTGACGATGGACGGTTCTAATCTAATTAGGACTATCGATACTTTGATGAGTCCACTCTTCTATACACTATTGAAGGGTTTAACCTTCAGGTACCTTCCTCCGGATCCAACAACTATTGGTCCATGCACTCAGATACGACAACTCAGATCTGTTTCCTCTTGCATGCTCTCCTGTGTGCCTGGACGTGAAGTTCAATGGTCTAGATTTATTCCTCTACAACTGATCTAATGGTTTTCGATGCTCCTCCTCCCGAGCTTTGTCACCTTTCTTCCTAGACTTGGAAGATTTTGATGCTTCGAAGGTCTCGGCCTTCGATTGTCCTTCTGCGAGCCCGACTATTAGGTATCGCTGTGTTTTACCTCCTGAGCTTTACCAATGAAACATGACTTCATCCCTACACATACTTGCGCTCTGCGTGAAACTTTACACTATCTCTTCTGAGATTTGTTCACTCTAAAACCTCGAAAGGGTTTCTCGACCTCTGCAACTCCTTGCAGGTTTCTTGCACGTTGTTGTGCTATCTTTCCTAAACTTTTCTGTGGCTTGGAACTCAAAGGGTCTCTACCTGTTGTTCTTTTCTATTGGGATTTTGTATGCAAAGGTACTATTCCTCCTGAGCTTACGAACTTGAAACATTTCGCTTCTTTGTACACTTGTTGTGCTTCGACTAGCCTTTAACTGACTATCTTTCAACACTTCGTCTGAGTGTTGTCCTAGTGCACTCCTTGCACAGGTCTTCATCCAGAGTGTTCAACAACTCTATTTCCTTGAGATTCAACTACTCGAACCTCAAAGGTCTTTTTCCCTTCTATCCTTCGAAGAGATGTAAGTGCCCTTATGGAAATATCCTACTCAAGCATGCCTTGCTGAGCCAACAGAGTATTCAGTAACTTTGTAAGTGTCTCCTCTGCGACACTTCCCTTATCTCAGAACTCAAAATAGAGTTCATATTGTGCACTCTTTGCACTCACTCGATGCCCACTTGGCAGAGATTTACAAAATACTCAACGATTCTATCTTTTCCCTGTGCCTTCCTCTACATAGTCTCACCCCCAAGGTGTTCAGTAACCTTGAGGCTTCTCCCTTGAGTTATGATTCCTCTAGTGCACCCTCCTGGAACCTCTTTGCCTGAATCCCATAGAACTCAGATGTGCACTCTTTTCACTGGCTTACAAAGCCCTCAACACTTTGTCATAAAATCCCTTGCATAAAGCCATAAAGAACCCAGACTTGAAATCAACAACTCTGAATAAATAGGAAAATCTATCTATCACTTGCAGACGAAATCTAACATACATCTACATCATAAATGAACACATAAAATACATTCAAATACGAACAGATAAACACACAAAAACTCACATATAGGAAAAATTGCTTTATATTAATCTCATAATGTCTGTACAAGGGTTGCAAAGACTGGAGTGCAACAGAGTCTCAGTTCTCTCCTCTCTTGAGATATCTACTCTTCCTACTCTCCTCCTACCTAATGAATTTAGATACAAATATATTTTTACAAAATAGGGGCTCCTCAAGCTCTTCCCTCCAAGTTACCTACTCTCATTAAATTACAATGAATTGCATTCAATGGTTGTCTAGTCCGAATCGGATCTAGATCTGTAGCCTTATAAACATTTAATTGAAAATTCAAATTTTGGAATGAGGGTTGATGCCTCTCTCCTCCACTGAATGCATGCTTTGATGTGATCTCTAGCTTTCGCATTCCTGACATGGAGCGATGCTCCTGAATCATACTCCACTGCTGCGAAAAATCCATGAGCCCCTGCTCATGAGATTCCCAGCTCTGTTGAAATCCACCTGGATCCCAAACTGTTCTTTGGAGCTGTCCATATACTCCACTGCTTTGTTGTTGCTTCTTCTTCTTCTTCCCTGCTGCTATGGTAGACTTCCTTCTACTCAACTTCTCTCTATTGAAAGATTCTTTCACTGACCTCAACATCAGCCTTTTTATCTTCTCAATCACCTCGTCCAACTGCTCCAATGGCTAGCTCTCTGGAAGTCCTCTCTCCTACACTTCCTTCTTTGTAATGGGTGGATCAAATCGATCCCCTTTGTTGTTTTCATCTCCCCTTGTGTCACTAAGTCACCACTCTATTGCAGAATCCAATCTTGTAGTCTCCTTTTGACTAATTTTCTACTTAGTCACTTCCTCTGACAGACTAGATTATGTTAGTTCTCCTTGTGTTGTTCCAACTCTAGCTTCCTCCAGCTGCTCCCCAGACTAGAATTCTTCTTCCTCTTCTACTGCATGCTTCAATGCTGTAGTCATCATCTGTCCAACTTCCTGGCTGAAATTTCTAAGCAATTATTCCAAATGCTCTTCTCCTACAATCTGCATGATTGTCTTCTCATGGAAGTCATCTACTGGTTCTGTATTTTTCAACTAATCCTCCAGCATATCTAACTCCTTTTCCCATGGAGTGAGCACCTTATCTGTATGTTGTTCTTCTACTGGGGCAGATATCAACATCTTCTCCATTTCCTCTTCCTCTATGACAGTCATTGTTGGATGTCCTTCTTCTGCTGTTGCATCTGCAACACATGCTCTGGCCTCATCTAGGTTGTTTGGCAGGAATACTTTAATTCCTCCAATGATCAGAATTCATTTCTGATCCTCCTCCATCAACGCATATTTCTGATATGAACTCACCTCTGAGTTCATGACACTATTAGACAGTCTCATATCCTCTCCCTTGCCCACCTGCAAATCTGAGATTTCTGCCCTACCCTCTTGGCAGTCTATGAGATCCTCCAATGATCCCATCTCATTTCCCTCTAGGCAACCTGAAAGTTCCTCACTTCTCACCTGGCAGTTTCTGAGACCCTTGTTTGATCTCTTATACTCATCATCACTGAGACTATTCCCAATTTCTGGCTCATAGATATGAACCATCTCCTCTTCACCTCTGAGGGTTTCAACATACCTCAACCACACTCTCAATATCCTTTGTTTTCCTCTGGCCAAGAATTTCTGAATGGGCCACTCCATCTTCTTCTTCATGGGCCACTCATATACCCAATGCACATTTGCATTTTGTTTCATTTTAAATGCAAGCTTCTCCATCTATGCTCTTATCTCACTAAGTTGTTTGTCTGTATCAGCCTTTATTTTCTACTGGATGTCTCCTCTTCGACCATGTCCATGGCCTTCAGTATCCATCTTCCTTTTCCACCTTCAAGAATGCAACTAGTTCTTTTGGCTTAGCCCACTTGGTTGTTTACCATTGTTTTTCACCTTGCAACAATCTTTCACACAGAGCACTAACACTCTGTCTTCCTTCACCTACTGCATGCAAATGAAGTTCAAATTCTGATACCACCTGATGGTATCGAACTATCTACTTACCTTTTCCTACAATATACAGAGAAATTTTGTGCTCTAATACCACTTGACACATACCCCCTACCTCTGCCTCGACAAGGTCCCCTGACCTCCCGATCAAGGATAGTTCAATTCCCCTGAGCTATATTAGCTCTCTCAGTTCGTGCTAGAAACCCACAGAAAAATATCCACAGGTCCTTCTATTGAACTCAGCCCATGTGGAAAAGAACTAGGCCTAAGCTCCCTTCACGTGACCACAACCCTGTGACCACAGGCCTATGCAATAGGTGCTTCATGTTTCACGATAACGAGGCTTTTCATTCCAAGACACCCAACTCCTCCAAGTTCTGAAACCCTGAAAAGGACTTAATGGTCCTTAGCTCCTCCCTTGAATCCTCCTGATTTGACCCTCGGCTGTGACCTAGGGCCCAAACTTCAAGTGCGTTGGGACTTCGCATATCAGGGATCCTCGATGCAATTCACCTCTATCCTCTTGATTCCCGAAATGCTGAAATTCTCCCACGTCAGATCAACGACTCCTGACACTCCAAGATCCGACGGTCCAGATCTTCTCTTTCGTGAAGTCAAAACTTCACAACTCAGGACTTTGGGGTGGTTCTCTCCTTTGAACCTTTGACTCCTAAAATGCTGAAATGTCGATGATTCAAATCGACGGCCCACAACCTGACTTGATTAATGGCCCAGATTTGATGTCGAGAATTTGCCTTTCGTGAGTTTGGTCCTCAGCTCCTTGCAAATATTCCGATGCCCGATTCCACAAACACCTTGATCTGTTGCCACCTGTCACCTCTGACGATGGACGGTTTTGATCTAATCGGGACTATCAGGACTTTGACGAGTCCACTCTTCTGTACACTATTGAAGGGTTTAACCTTTGGGTACCTTCCTCCGGATCCAACAGTTGTTGATCCACGTACTCAGATCTGATGGCTCAAATTTGTTTCCTCTTGTGCGCTCTCCTGTGTGCCTGGATGTGAAGTTCGATGGTCCAGATTTCTTCCTCTACGCCTGATCTAATGGTTGACAATGCTCCTCCTCCTAAGCTTTGTCACCTTTCTTCCCAGACTTGGAATATTTCGATGCTTCGAAGGTCTCAACCTCTGATTATCCTTCTTCGAGCCCGACTATTGGGTCTTGCTGCATTTAATCTCCTGAGATTTTTCAATGAAACATGACTTCGGCCCTACGCATACTTGCACTCTGCATGCGGCTTTACACTATCTCTCCTAAGATTTGTTCACTCTTAAACTTCGAAAGGGTTTCTCGACCTCTGTAACTCCTTGTAGGATTCTTTCACGTTGTTGTGCTATCTTTCATGAACTTGTTTGTGGCTTGGACCTCGAAGGGTATCGGCCTGCTATTATTTTCTGTTGGGATTTTGTACGCAAAGGTACTATTCCTCCTAAGCTTATGAACTTGAAACAATTCACTTCTTTATACCCTCTTTGTGCTTCGACTAGCCTTCAACCGATTATCTTTCAACACTTCATCTGAGTGTTGGTCTAGTGCATTCCTTGCACAGGCATTCCTCTAGAGTGTTCAACAACTCTGTTTCCTTGAGCTTCAACTCCTCGGACCTTGAAGGTCTCTATCCCTTCTGTCCTTTGAAGAGATGTAAGTGCCCTCCTGACAACCTCCTGCTCAAGAATGCCTTCCTGATCCAATAGAGTATTCAGTAAATATGTAAGTGTCTCCTCTGCGACACTTCCCTTATCTTAGAACTCGAAATAGAGTTCATCTCATGCATTCTTTTCACTCACTCGATGCCCACTTGGCAGAGCTTTACAAAATACTCAACGATTTTGTCTTCTCCCTGTGCTTTCCTCTGCACAGTCTCACCTCCAAGGTGTTCATTAACCTTGAGGATTCTCCCTTGAGTTATGATTCCTCTGGTGCACCCTCCTGGCACATCTTTGCCTGAATTCCACAGAACTCAGATGTGCACTCTTTGCACTGGCTTACTGAGTCCTCAACACTGTGTCATACAATCCCTTGCATAAAACCACAAAGAACCCAGACTTGAAATCAACAACTTTGAATAGATAGGAAAATATATCTATCACCTGCAGACGAAATCTAACATACATATACAACATAAATGAACACATAAAAGACATTCAAATATAGACAGATAAACACACAGAAAATCATATGCAGGAAAAACTGCTTTATATTAATCTCATAATGTTTGTACAAGGGTTACAAAGACTAGACTGCAACAAAGTTTCAGTTATCTCCTCTCGTGATCTCTCTACTCTTCTTACTCTCCTCCTACCTAATGAATTTAGATACAAATATCTTTTTAAAAAAGAGGGGCTCCTCGAGCTCTTCCATCCAAGCTACCTACTCTCATTAAATTACAATGAATTACATTCAATGGTTGTCTATTCTGAATCAGATCAATATCTGTAGCCTTACAAACATTTAATTGAAAATTAAAATTTTGGAATGAGGGCTAACGCCTCTCTCGTCCATTGAATGTGCGCTTTGATTTGTTCTCTATATGGCGCGTTGTTGAAGTGGAGCGATGCTCCTGCATCATTTCCCCTACATGGGATTCCTTTTGATATTCCATTAAAGAACAATACCACCCTGTTGGAAGCTACAAGGACTAGTACACCAGATGGACCACCCTATGTCAGGAAAGGGACCAGATAATACCAGATTTCACCAATATTTTCCATACCCTATGCACCAAATTGGGTATCAAAGACTCTGAGCGACATTTGGTGCTCAAATACCATGGTTGTTTTCATATATACATTCAAACAAAAATGGATTTTCTTGACATCGCCTCATTGGGTATGACTTATAGATATGTTGTCAAGATCGGGCAAAAATTTAAGCAGAAGAGGCGAGAGTTTGGATCTGCAAACTGCTCATAGATGAAGTAGGGAAAAGGCGGCCCCAACCCACATAATAAGGGATAGAGAAAATATGACCACTCTCAGGACAATCAATATAATCCAAAACACAAGAAGGGTATTGTGAAGATGAAGAAGGACATGAGAAAATGGTGTGAATACCATAAAATCCCTTGGAAAAATGATGAAGAATGCCACTCCAAGTGGTCACTCGTGGTTGAGCTAAAGGCTTCTAAGTCAGAGGTCGATCCTGACTCCAAATCAAATCCATAAGGAGGGAAGCGGATTATCGATGTTGAACCCAATGCCACTTTCACTACCACCAAAGTCCAGCCAAGTGAACCAAAATAACCATAGGAAGGGGAATGCCGCTTTTACTCATAGATGTGGGTAAAGGGGGCTCCACTTCATTTCATTGTCCATAGCAATAGTAAGAAAAACTTGATCTTAGAAGATTTCATCAAGCGTTTGGACCTACCGACGAAACTGCACCTATAGCCCTACACCATTGATTGACTTCACCAAGGAAGAGATCGCTGTGTCAGCCAATAGTTTCGTCTTCTCTACGACATCAAGCCTTTCAAAGATGAGGTATTGTGTGATATTTCTCCCCTTGAAGTTTGTGATGTTATTTTGGGACAAACATATTTGTGGAAGTGTCATGTTGTGTATGAGTCTAGACCCCAAAGTGTTATTATTACTTTGGGTAGGAAATTGTACAGGATACCATAAGTAGCATTGCCTAGCGCTATTTATTTAATCCCTGCTAAGCAATGTAGTAAGGTCATTTCATAGACCGATACGTTTGTCTTCTTTGTGATCCGTGCTCAAAATAAGAAGAAGGTTGACACCACATTTGTGGCCTATACAGAGAGCCTCTCTTTACAAAAAAATCAAGTTGACAAGATCGTGGAAGAACACAAATACATCTTCTCCTCACCCACCGAGGTACTGACGCATTACCAAGTCAAGCATCCAATTGATCTAACCCCCGATACACTTCTTCCTAATGGACCTGTCTATCGTCACTCGCTTATGGAAAATGATGAAATCAAGCCTTAGATCCAATATCTTCTTCAAAAGGGGCACATCAGACCCAACTCCTCCCCTTGCGGAAGCCCGAATGTATTGGTGCAAAAGAAGGACGGGACCTGATGAATCTGTATTGATTACATAGAATTAAACAAAATCACAATCAGGAACTGATACCCAATTCCCAGAATTGATGACCTTCTTGACCAACTCAAGGGGGAAAATTTCTTCAACAAGATTGACCTAAATTTTGGCTACCACCAGGTTCCCATTGAACCAATTGATGTATGGAAGACAACATTCAAATATAAATAAGGTCTCTTTGAATTGTTTGTCATGCCCTTTGGATTAACAAATGCACTGGAACCACTTTCATGAGGTTGATGGATGATGTATCGAGACCCTTCACCAACTCTTTTGTGGTGGTATATTTGGATGACATCCTCATCTTCAACAGAACTTGGGAGGATCACATGCAACATATTCAATAGGTTTTGATCACTCTGCGACAACACAAGCTATATGCCAACTTTGAAAAATTCTCCTTTGGCATGAAAAGGGTCCAATACTTGGGCTAAATTGTTGATGAGAATGGGGTACAAGATGATCCAACTAATATCCAAATCATCCGTGACTAGCCAACCCCAACCACACTAACTGATCTTCAGAGATTCTTAGGACTGGCCAACTTCTACTGATGGTTCATGTTAGGATTCTCCCATATTGCATGGGCCCTCATCCAAGTGACCAAGGGTGGTGATATGGAAAATTTAACGTGGGGGAAGGAGAAACAACAAGCATTTGATGATTTGAAGCATTGCTTGTGCT
Source organism: Picea sitchensis (assembly GCA_010110895.2). Lineage (NCBI taxonomy): Eukaryota > Viridiplantae > Streptophyta > Pinopsida > Pinales > Pinaceae > Picea > Picea sitchensis. The sequence goes on from SNQJ01S0078488.1 coordinate 45,529, forward strand.
CAATTCCATTAGTCTCCTTTCATGATCTACAACAATCATTAAATATTGAGATCAATGCATCTGACTATGCTGTAGGCATAGTCCTCACTTAGCACGGTCATCCGGTGGCATACCATAGTGATACACTCTCATATATTGTCCATAAATACCCCACCTATGACAAGGAAATGTATTCCATTGTACAATCTTGTCGTCAATGGAAACATTACATTTTGGGAAAGGAGATGATCATCCACACTGATCACAAGCCTCTGTAGTTCATACAGACATAGGGGAAGTTGTAGAACGACCGCCATCAGAAGTGGTCCACCTACCTACAACAGTTCCATATCAACATCAAGTATAAGACAAGGAACACAAATCATGTCGTTGATTTCCTCAGTCCTCCTCCCATGGATGCACTCACCACTGTGCTCCATTCCTATGGACATGAGGCATCTGAGTGGCCCCAACTTTATCAACAAGATCTGGACTTCGCCACCACCTATAAACTCTTGGGTACATGCACAAATTTCACCAATTTTCACATTCAGGATGGATTGTTATGCCATATGGGCCATCTTTGTGTTCCTGCAAGTGAGCATGCAAAGATTATTTTGGAAGCCCACTACAATTGAATGGAAAGACATTTTGGCGTAGAGAAAATTGTGGTCATTCTACAAAAACATTTTTACTGGCCAAAACTTCGACAGGACGTCAACAAGTATATCAGATCTTGCACTGCATTTTCCATTTCCAAGACATCCATCAAGAATAAAGTCTTATACACCCCTCTTCCTACTCCCGAGAAGCCTTGGGAATCCATCTCGATGGACTATATGCCTGGAAAGCAAGGAAATTATTGTGCATTTTGTTAGAGTTTAAGCAATTATTAGATTTCTTTTCAATTTACTAGATAACCATAGCATAGATAGGATCACTGAGAGAAACACAATCACAAGAGACACATCATCTATCCTGGGAAACCCTCATGGGGGAGAAAACCCAACAAAAAATTCCTTAATATAGATAGCCAATACAATACCAAGAGAATAAACCAAACACTACAGAAAGTCCTCTCCCAAGTAATGTGCCTCTCTCTCTTCCTTCTTCTCCAACTATAGCTCCAAACTTGTGCTATGGATGATCGAATGAGTGAGTGTGTAAATGATGCATTGGCCTCCTTTATTTATACAATCTGCCAGGTGCTGAAAGGAAGTGTCTTTTCACTGGCAGGGCCGATTTCTCTTTTTGGGTGGTTAGAACCACTTTAATTTATTTTGGGGGCCAACTTCTCATTTTGAATATTACAATTAGGGTATGACCAATCCGTAAAAGGGGATTTGGTCATTTACAATGCCCAACATGATCAATCCACAAAATGAGATTGATCTAATGAATAATAAATCAATAATAAATAGAATACTCTTTGCAGTTACAATATTTCAACACTCCCCCTTAACAAGAAGGGTATTCTACAACAACATCAGGCGAGAGAGAGGGAAACATCATCAACAACATCTGGAATACTGACTGGCGTATCTATAAATCATCGAAAGTTTTTCTCATCATCAATATCATCAACAACATAACACAAAGGTTGGAGCATCATCAACATCATCACTAGGTTGAGATTCTTTAGCACAAAGTTGGCATCACAACACGAAACTGGATATACAATATCATCAGCACAAAGCTAGCATCACAATACGAGACTGTCAACAAAAAATAATCAAAATGAAGTTGGCATCACAACATGAGGCTAGAAACACATCATCATAGCACGAGGTTGTCAACACATCATCACAGCACGAGGTTGGCACACATCATCATAGCACAAGGCTGGCACACATCATCACAACACGAGGCTGGCACATCATCATCACAACTCGAGGATGGAACATCATCACAGCATGAGGCTGGAACATCATCATCACGAGGCTGACATCACAGCACTAGGCTATAAACACAACACTACTCCCCCTTTTGAGGGAGGTCCTTACGGACTACACCAAGATTATCACGAAAGTGCTCAAACTTTACACGAGATAGAGGCTTGGTCAACACGTCAACAACATGTTCATTCGTGATAACAAACTGGAGCTTTATGGCTCCCCTCTGCACCATATGACAGATGTAATGATACCATATCTCTATGTGTTTTGACTTGTCATGGAACACAGGGTTCTCTATCATCTTTATGAAGCTCTAGTTATCACACATAGGATCATGGTTTCTTCCATCTCTAGATCGAATAAACCTACCAAAAAATTCTGAAGCCATATGGCTTCACAGCTGGCAGAACATGCAACAATGTATTCTTCTTCTGCCATGCTGAGAGAAATGCTTGATTGCTTCCTACTCTTCCATGAGATCATGGCTGAACCCAGACTAAAACAACATCCTAAAGTTCTCTTCCTGTCAGAGACACTTCCAACCCAATCTAAATCAGTATAACCACCCAGTCTGAAGTCATGACCTCCATCATAACTGAGACCACAATCTAATGTACCCTTAAGGTACCTCATCACATGTTTTGCAACAACCAAGTGAACACGTCTGGGCTCTACCAGAAACTGACTCAAGGTGCTCACAATAAAACATATATCTAGCCTGGTGTTCATCAGAAACATCAATGATCCAATGATCTGTCTGTACAACATAACATCAATCAATTCTAACAAAGTATCAACCAAGATCTTCAACTTTGTTTCCATGGGTGTATTCATGGACTTTCACTCCAACATATCAAATCTCTTCAGTATTTCAACAACATACTTCCCTTGGTTAAGGAAGATCCTCTCTAGTCTCTACCAGACCTCAAGACCTAAGAAATAGTGCATTAGGCCAAGGTATTTCATCTCAAATTCTACAGTGAGCTTCTTCTTACATTCAGTGATGAGATTTTCTTCTCCAGTTAAGAACAAGGCATCCACATACAACAACAATATAACATGCTCATCATTCATAACCTTGAAGTAAAGGTTAGAATCAACTTTACTCTTGGTAAATCCCAAGCTCGTCAGAAAACTGTCAATCCTTCCATACCAAGCTCTAGGATCTTGCTTCAATCCGTACAAATCCTTCTTCAACTTGCACACATGAGTCTTCATGTTTTCAACTTCAAATCCTTGAGGTTTTTCTATATAAACTTCTTCTTCAATGAGACCATTCACGAAGGAATTTTTCACATCCATCTGGTGTAACTTCCACTTCATATTAGCTGCAAGGGCTATGATGGTTCTGATTGAAGTGTATGTGGCTACAAGAGAAAACGTCTCTTCATAATTAATGCCTTCCTTTTGAGAAAATCCACAAGCAACAAACCTTGCTTTATATTTCTCAATACTTCCATCAACAACATGTTTTATTTTGAAAATCCATTTGGAAGATACCACATCCTTGCTCTTTGGTCTGGGAACTATTTCCCATACATCATTCTTTATGATGGATTGGTATTCTTCTGTCATGGCATCTGCCCATTCTTTCTTCTGAATGGCTTCTTCAAAGAAGGTAGGATCCTTCTCTAAGAGATCACACATCAAAACCACATAACTAGAGAATGGATTAGGTTTCTTCACTTGTCTCATGGTTCATTAAGGGACACCATAATTCTCTCCATCTTGAATAAGTTCCCTTTCCCAGGCTGGCTTTCTCTTGTGGGAGATCATCATATGGGGAGGTTCTTGAGATTCTACTATGTCATGATCTTATAGAATCTCCTCATCGGGGGAAGCTATGACTTCCCTTACTGGTTCTGCAACTCTAGGAGCTACAGGTTCCTCCTCATATACTTCTTCAAGCTAGAATCTTCTTGATTTCTTGAGTGTTGCATCTTCATCAAAGGTTACATCCCTTATGATATCAATATGATGGTAACCTGGTATATAAACTCTGAAGGCCTTGGAGACTTCAAAGTATCCAACAAATATTCCCTTCTTTCCTGAAGGGTCCAACTTGGTTCTCTTCTCTTTCGGAATATTTACAAATACTGGGTAACCACATATTTTGATATGTCTTACTTCTGGCTTCTCTCCGGAGAACATATCTTCACGGGTATTGAACCCAAGTGCACTATGGGACAATCTATTTTGTACATATACTGTTGTTTTTGTTGCTTCTGCCCATAAGCACATTGGAAGATCTTGATCATGGATCATGGTCTTCACTGCTTCCATTATAGTTATGTTCTTTCTTTCTGATACACCATTTTTTTGAGGATTGTAGGGAGTGGTGAGATCCCTATTGATCCCAAAATCTTTGCAAAAGTTTACAAACTCTTTTGAGGTGTATTCTCCTCCATTATCTGACTTAAGTATATTGATCTTTATTTTAGAAAGATTATCTATCAAGGCTTTGAATTCCTTGAATTTACTAAACACTTCATCTTTTGATTTCAAAACGTAAACCCAAGTTTTATGAGAATATTCATCAACAAAAGATACATATTAGACATACCCACTGATGGAGAATGATGGAATTGGGCCACACACATCTGAGTGAATGAACTCTAGGACTCCTTCTTCTTCATTGTCTCTCTTCGGAAAAGGGTTCTTGATGTTCTTTCCTTGTGCACATCCAATGCAAACACCTTCATGGTCAACCTTGAGTTCTGGTAGACCTGTGACTGCCTTGCTTACATAATTTAATGCCTTGTAGTTGATGTGGGATAATATTCTATGACAAAGTTCACATGGATTCTCAATGGAGTGGGTCATGGCTGCTTCTAAGTGACCCTTTAGATTATACAATCTACCTTCTTCTTTTCCAATAACAATTGATTCTTCCATGGTTTTTCCTTTGGCCCACATAAGAACTTCTCCATCTATGAAGGAAACTTTGAAGCCTTTATTTTCTAAAGCTGAGATGGAGAGTAAGTTCTTTGTCAAACCTGGTACATATAATACATCCTTCATCTTCATTAGGGTCTCTGAATTAAGATTGTAATTTGATTCTCCTACTCCCTTGATAGGATATTTGATAATCATCTCCAAGTATAACTTTATGAGAAAACTTATTTTCTGAAAGGCAAAAGAGAATGTCTCTTTGACCTATCATGTGCTTGGAAGCACCACTATCAATGAGCCAAGTGTCCTCACCAGGTGATATTGATCCTGCGAGGGCAGAGATTAAGACATATTCTTCAATTCGTTCTTTTATAATCTTTGTGGGTGGCTCTTCATATTCAACTGCATGGGCATGGTGCCTCTTGTTTTTATTCTTGTATTCTTCTTGTTTATCTGGACAATGTTTCGCAATATGTCCCATCTTGTCACAAAGGTAACATTGGTAGGATAATCTTTTTCTCTTCTTTGTCTTTTCTGAAACTTCTGGAATCTCCTTGGTTGAGATTCTTTATGTATGAATTTATTTTGGGGGTGAGACTCCTTATGAGTTTCTTTCTGGAAGTAAGAATTATTTGTTCCTCCCTTAGTGTGAGTATCTAGGGCTTGATCTTCATCTCTTGATAGCAAAGCTTCTTGATTAGCTACTCTTGATTCTTCTTGAACACATTCTTTCCAAAGACTGTCAAATTGTAGTTTGTCTTTTCTGGCACAAATAGTTTGGATGAATGCATCCCAAGGTCTTGTGAGACCATTAAGGGTTGTCATTATAATTTCATCTTCATCTATAGTATCTTCAATTTCTTCTAGTTTTTCTTTGAATTGTGATATTCTGGAGAAATATTCCTGGATTGTTTCTCCTTTCTGCATCCTTGTATTCTTGAGTTGAGTCCTTATATTCATCTTATGATTTATGTTCTTTCCTTCATATAATTTGGTTAGGGAATCAAAAATTTCTTTTGGAGTCTTCTTTGAAGACACTTGATCAAGTGATCTTTGATAGAATCTACAATGATTCTTTTGGCCCTAATTGTGTCAATTTGGTGTTTTTCTTTAGCTGCAGCATCAACGAGTTCTGGTACATCTTCTTTAATGAATCTTGCTAGGTCATTCTCTTCAAGAATGAGTCCAATCCTATACTTTTAGGAAAGGAAGTTTTCCACACCTTCTATCTTGTAAACAAACTTAGTACTTACAAACATCTTTTACCTGGAGCTTAGAAAATGACCAAAAAATGAAAATGCTCAAAACTGAAATTTGAACTTACCAGGAGGTGTGCTTGGCTGAGGCGAGTAGCCTGGTGTGGTTAGATTTCAGAAAATCCAAAATTTTCCCCTTCAAACTTGACCAACAGATTTCTGGACTGGTGCTTCTGGTTTTCTGGTACTTCTAGTTTCCTGGTACTTCTGGTTTTCTGGTACTGGTGAAAACTAGGGTTTCACTTTCCGGGAGTTCTATCCATTGAAAAGGTGCGCTGAAGGTGCCAAAGAGTTCCTTGGGATAGGGAACACTTTTCTAGATGACTTTAGGGCTGAAATTCCTCTTCAACAAAAGCCCTAATTTTCTTGTGCGACAACAATGACGTTTTTCTTTTTCTTGTGAAAGATGATCTCTTTAGCTTAGCTCTGATACCATGTTAGAGTTTAAGCTATTATTAGGTTTCTTTTCAATTTACTAGATAACCATAGCATAGATAGGATCATTGAGAGAAAAAAAATCACAAGAGACACATCATTTATCCTGGGAAACTCTCATGGGGGAGAAAACCCAACAAAAACTTCCTTAATATACATAGCGAATACAATTCCAAGAGAATAAACAAACACTACAGAAAGTCCTCTCCCAAGTAATGCACCTCTCTCTCTTCCTTCTTCTCCAACTGCAGCTCCAAACTTGCTCTTTGGATGATCGAATGAGTGAGTGTGTAAATGAGGCACTGGCCTCCTTTATTTATAAAATCTGGAAGGTGCTAAAAGGAAGTGTGTTTTCACTGGCAGGGCCAACTTCTCTTTCTGGGTGGTTAGAGCCACTTTAATTTATTCTGGGGGACAAATTATCATTTTTCATATTACAATTAGGGTATGACCAATCCACAAAAGGGGATTTGGTCATTTACAATGCCTGACATGATCAATCCACAAAAGGGGATTGATCTAATGAATAATACATCAATAATAAATAGAATACTCTTTGCAGTTACAATATTTCAACATATTTGTGGTCGTTGATCGATTTTCTAAGATGGCCATCCTCACAGCCTGCAAGAAGAACATCACAGCAACATATACTACCAATATCTTCTTTGAATGAGTGTGGGTCCATTTTGGGATACCATAGACCATCATTTATGATCGAGACATCAAGTTCCTCATCACATTTTGGCCGAGACTCTAGTCATTGTTGGACACCAAGCTCACTAAATCCATTGCTTCCCACCCCCAAATAGATGGCCAAACATAGGTCATCAATCAAATGAGAGTCTCCCCTTTGTTCAACATAGTTACAACAAGGCTCTCCATAGCTCCACTGGCCATAACCCATTTCAGCTGAGGCTGGGATTCCAACCCTTGGGTCCCATTGATCTTGCACTACCTCTTACAACCACACAGACAAACTTTTCCCATGTTCATTCTAAGACCGACAAAGCCACTGGATTCATTGAGCAGATTCATCACATCCGCCAATAGGTCCATGAGATTTTGTAGAAAGCCAATGCCAAGTACAAGAAACACCATGATCAATATAGGGTACCACAACAGTTTTAGGTTGGAGATAAGGCCTGATTACATTTACGGAAAGAGCATCTTACAGGGCCCCATTGGAAGCTCCTCCCACTTCGCTATGGGCCTTACACTATCACCAAGGTCATGGGTAGAAATAATTTTGAGCTCAACACTCCACCCTTCCTTGGCTTGCACCCAGTGTTCAATGTGGACCTCCTTCGACCATATTTTCCACCATTATTGGACACCTCAGAGATCGCATAATAGTTGACACCAGCAAAGCTCAACCCTGACTGTGTGGAACAAACATCCACTGATCATATAGTGGACACATAGGTCAAGGGAACTCGCCAACAAAGGATCCAACTTTATCGGGTTATCAAGGCAGGGCAGCTCCTACACCAAGGCAAGTGGATCACCCGAGGCCAAATTTAGCAAAATTTTCTTCACCTGATGGGGAACTCAACACAATGGAGACCATTTCTTCCTAAGGGGGGAGGATTGATCCAGGTGGGTATTGGTGGCCCCCCACCTATTCCAATTGGCTCCTCTTGACATTTTTTATTTCAACACGTTCTTATGTACTTCTTTGTCCCTACAGATCTTCTAGGAGGAGACTGGCAGCCTCCCACCTAATACAACTAGCTTATTTTGGATGTTTTCATGTCAACACATCTTTTTGAACTTCTAGGGCCGTTTTGAGGCCCTAAACAATGTTATTTTTTCTTTCCACAATCAAACTATAGACATAGTCATATTTTGACGACGCAATGTGTAGTTATCAAAAATACCTTTCCAACGGGCTATCACATGCCTGAAACAAAAATTGTATGAAAAAGTTACAACCCCGGGAAGTTGAGGTACCAACTTACCCATATGAGCCCACATGAATTTTGGCATTTCACCTCCTAGGGTTAAGTTTTTGGATGTCTAGGGTTTTGGAATTCATGATTAATATTAAAACAGCCTCTTGATCCTCATTGTAATCATTTTTCTCAGATGGATGCGCGTAGCAGCCACATCTCTTCTCAGAGATAGCTACCACCATTCGAGCAAGTTGTTTTAGTTCTGCAGTTTTACAGTTTCAACCTATTTAATTTATTCAATCGAAGATATTTTTCACTAGATATATGTGTTGTTCTCCATATCTCCATGTTTATTGTATTCAATCTGTTAATTAGTTCGTTCCGCTCCTAAATCCAGATCAATTCGCTCCAATATGGACCATTCTTCCTCCATCAGTAACATGTCTTATAAACTAATGCACTTGTGATCTGGATTTTATGAGCAGAACGAAATGAATACAGACTATTAAAATATTCTTAACACAAAATAACATAGATACAATAAAAATGGTTTTCTATTCAATAAGGAAATAAGTTGAAACTGTAAAATGCAACGAAAAACAAGTTTGTTGGAATAATTGTGGCAGCGTATCTCTGAGAAGAGATGTGACGATTGTGCTCATTCGCAAGAAGATGATTAAAATGAGGCTCTGAAGGAATTTTTACAATAAACAGGAATGTCAAAAACCCTAGACATCCAAAAAACTAACCCTAGGAGATGAAGTGCCAAAAGTCATGTGGGCCCTGTTTGGGTAAGTTAGTACATCAACTTCTCGGGGTCATAACTTTTGCATATGATCTTCGTTTTAGGCGCATGATAGCCCGTTGGAAAGGTATCGTTGAGGAGGTTCATTTTGTGGGCTCAATTAGAGCCTTCACCTATAATTGAGAAGAACGATCCATAAAAACCTTCATTTAGGCCCTCAAAATGACCCCGAAAGTTAAAAACTGCTAAAAATAGTAAATTGCCAAAATTGCTAGAAAATTGTTTTGAGCGAGTTCGAAAAGGTGGGTGGCCACCGATATCCACCTGGATCAATCCTCCCTCATAAATAAATGGTCTCCATTGTGTTGATTTACCTCATCAGATGAGGAAATTTCTGCTAAATTTGGCCACGGCTGAGCCACTTGCCTTGGTGCAGGAGCTACCTTGCTTTGACGACTCGATAAAGTTGGGTCCTTTGCTATCGAGTGCCCTTGATATGTGTGTACATAGTATGATCACTGGATGCCTGTTGCATACAATCAGAGTTGAGACATGCATTAAGATGAAAAGGAGTAGACCACTATGATAACATTGATCCAAATTTTATGAGCAGAACGTAATGAATACAAATTATTAAAATATTCTTAACACAAAAAAACATAGATACAATAAAAATGGTTTTCTATTCAATAAGGAAATAAGTTGAAACTATAAAATGCAGCGAAAAACAAGCTTGTTGGAATGGTGGCGGCTTATCTCTGAGAATAGATGTGACGGTTGCGCTCATTCGCAAGAAGATGATTACAATGAGGATCTGAAGGAATTTTTACAATAAACAAGAATGTGAAACTCACTAGACATCCAAAAACCTAACCCTAGGAGATGAAGCACCAAAAGTTATGTGGGCCTGTTTGGGTAAGTTAGTACATCAACTTCCCGGGGTCGTAACTTTTGCATACGATCTCCATTTTAGGTGCACGATAGCCCGTTGGAAAGGTATCGTCGAGTAAATTAATTTTGGGGGTTCAATTAGATCCATCGACTATAATTGAGAAGCTCTACCCTGAAAAACCTTCATTTAGGCCCTCAAAATGGCCCCAGAAGTTAAAAACTGTTAAAAATAGTAAATTGCCAAAATTGCTAGAAAATTGTTTTGAGCAAGTTGGAAAAGGTGGGTAGCCACCGATATCCACCTGGATCAATCCTCCCTCCTTAGGAAGCAATGGTATCCATTGCGTTGAGTTCCCCCATCAGATAAGGAAATTTCTGCTAAATTTGGCCCCGGGTGAGCCACTTGCCTTGGTGAAGGAGCTGCCCTGCTTTGACGACTCGATAAAGCTGGATCCTTTGTTGTCGAGTGGCCTTGATATGTGTGTCCACAATATGATCATTGGATTCTTGTTGCATGCAGTCAGGGTTGAACTATGTTGGTGTTAACTACTATGCTATCTCCGAGGTGTCCAATAATGGTGGGAAATATGGTAGAAGAAGAGCCACGTTGAAGACTGGGTGCAGGCCAAGGAAAGGGGGAATGTTGAGCTCAAAAACATTGTCACCCACAACCTTAGTGATGGTGTACGAGACATAACGAAGTGGGTGAAGCTTCCTATGGGGCCTTGTAAGGCATTATTTCTGCAAGTGCAACCAAACTTTGTCTCCCACCTGAAACTTATGTGGCACCCGATGTTGATCATGGAGTTGCTTGTACTTGGAATTAGACTTATATAGAATATCCTGAACCTATTGGAGGATGTGTTGGATCCGCTCAATGAACTGGGTGTCTTTTTCATATTTTGGTGGGGCATGGGACAAGTCGACCGAGGTGGTCACCATGGGTAAGGAAACATCCATGGGGCCCAATGTTTGGAATCCCAACCCCACCTGAAAGGGGTTGTGGCCAGTTGAGCTATGCATGGATCGATTCTAGCTTTGCTAGACATAGGGAAGACTCTCGTCCTATGTGTGGGGGTGTTTTGAACTGTACATGCATAGGATATGTACGATCATATGATTGATGACCTCAGTTTGGCCATCTGTCTGGGGGTGGAAGGAAGTGGATTTGGTGAGCTTGGTATCCAACAATGACCATAGGCTCGACCAAATTCTGTTGAGGAACCGATTGTCATGGTCTAAGATAATAGTTTATGGGATCCCAAAATTTACCCATACTCGTTCAAAGAAGAGCTTGACAATGGCTTCTGATGTGATATTCTTCTTGTAGGCGACTAGAATTGCCATCTTGGAAAAGTGATCAAAAACCACAAAAACATAGTCATTTCCCCTCTTGGTGGACGATAGTCCCAACATGTAGTCCATTGAGATGGATTCCCACAACTTGTCAGGAGTAGGCAGAGGGGTGTACAAGCCCTGTTTCTTAGTGGTCAGTTTGAAAACAGCACAGGCGGTGCAGGACCTGATATACTTTCCAACATCCTGTCAAAGTTTCAGCCAGTAGAAATGTTTCTGCAACACTTCCACTTTCCTTTCAACACCAAAGTGTGCCTCCACGCGACTGTAGTGAGCTTCCCAAATCATATTTGCATTCTCTCTTTATGGAATGCAGAGATGGCCCAAACGGCACAACAACCCATCTTGAAGATGGAAATTATCAACCACTGAGTTGGCGCCCAACATTTGGTAGGTGGTGGAGAAGTTAGGGTCTATCTCGTAGAGGTGGGGCCATCCAGAGGTCTCGTGGCCGCAAGAGTCTAGAAATGTGGTGAGTGCCATGATTGGAGGTCGACTAAGGCAATCAAAAACTTGGTTGGTACTTTCTGTTTTATACTTGATGTTGAGGTGGAACTGTTGTAAGTATGTTGACCACTTCTGATGGCGATCATTCTACAATTTTCCTTGGGTTTTCATGAACTGTAGTGACTTGTGATAAGTGTGGATGATTGTCTCCTTCCTAAGAATCTAATGTCTCCACTGGCGGTAGTCTTGCACAATGGAGTACATTTCTTTGTCATAAGTAGGGTACTTACAGACAACATATGATAGTGTCTCACTATGATATGCCACGAGGTGGCCGTGTTGAGTGAGAATGATGCCCACAATAGAGTTTGAAGCATCTGTCTCGATCTCAAAGGGATGTTCCTGGTCTGGTAATGGAAGTACTGGGGATGAGCATAAATTCTTCTTCAATTCATCAAAGGCTTGTTGTTGGGATAGGCCCCACACAAAGTTTTCCTTACTTCCACCCCTGGTTACTTGGCTGAGGGCTCATGCGATATGAGAGAATCCCAACACAAACCTGTGATAGAAATTGGCAAGGCCCAAGAAGCTCTGAAGTTCAATGAGTATGGTTTGGGCTAGCCAGTCACGGATGACCTATATTTTGGCTGGATCCACATGCACACCATGCCAATCAACGACGTATCCTAAGTAATGGACCCTATCCATGACGAAGGAGCATTTTTCCAAGTTTGTGTATAGTTTGTGTTACTGTAGGGTGTGCAGAACCTACTGAATATGCTACAAGTGTTGCACCCAAGTATTTCTGTAGATGAGGATGTCATCCAGATACACCACTACAAAATTATTGGTGAAAGGTCATAGGATATCGTCCATCATCCTCATAAACGTTGTTGGAGAATTTGTCAAACCAAAGGGCATGACCAACCATTCAAAAAGACCTTATTTTGACTTGAAGGTGGTCTTCCATACATTTGTCTATTCTATTGGAACCTGGTGGTAGCCAAACTTCATATCATTCTTACTGAAGTATTTGGCCCCCATGAGTTAATCAAGGAGGTCGTTAATTTGGGGAATCGGGTACTGGTTTTAGAGTGTGATTTTATTCAGGGCCCAGTAATCAATGTAGAGTCTCTAGGTCCCGTATTTCTTCTACACCAACATGATTGGGCTCCCACAAGGTGATGACTTGGGACATATGTTCCCCTTGTGGAGCAGTTCTTAGATCTTCTTCTTGATCTCCTCGTTTTCTAACAGAGAGCGGTGATAGATTGGTACATTAGGTAGAGGTGCGCATGGGTTCAGATCGATGGGATTCTTCACCTGGAAATGCAAAGGTACCCCGATAGGAGAGGAGAATATATTTGAGTATTCTTCCATGACCTTATCCAATTTCTTTTGTTCTATGGAGAGATCGGCTGCAGAGGCCCTGTATGTGGCTGCAATCTTTCACTCACTCTAAGAGTGAATCACGAAGAAGACAAATTTCCTAGTCTGAGATATGACCTTCCTTCATTTCTTAGCAGATATCAAGGAAATAACACTAGGAGGGACTGCCTCAGGTATCCTATACAATTTCCTGTTCAAAGTAATAATAACATTACGAGGCCTAGACTCATATACAACATGACATTTCCATAAATAAGTTTGGCCCAAAAGAACATTACAAACTTCGAGAGGAGAAGCATCACACAATACCTCATCTTTGAAGGGCTTGATGTTGTACGACAATCAACACTATTGGCTGACGGGAAGATCGCTTCCTTCGCTGAGCCATCCAATGGTGTAGGGTTGTGGGTGTGGTGTTGTCGACAGGGCCAACCTCTTGATGATATGAGGTTCTTTTGGCTACTACTATCAACAATGAAGTGTAACGGTGTGCCTTTTACCCACATCTGTGAATGGAAGAGGCGCTCGCCTTCTTCTGGCTCATCTGATTTACCAGGCTGGACCTTGGTGGTAGAAATGACGGCACAGGGTTCTGCATCAATGATCCGTCTTCCCATTTTTGGTTATGACTTAGAGTCATAACCCACATCTGATTCAAGGGCTGTCACTTCGGCCACCGACGACTTCTTTGAGTGGTAGTCAGCAGTGTTATGCCAAGGGCTCTTATGGAAGTCGCACCACTTCCCGATATCTTTATTTGTCTTTCTGGTGTCCTTCTTTGCTTGCGGATTGGATCGGTCATCCTGATATTGTCCATATTTTCTCTGTCCTTTTTTCGTGGGTTGGGGATGCCCCTTCCTGGATTTCGCTGTGCGGGGTTTCCAGGCCCAAATTGTCGCGTCTTTTGTTTGAGCTTCTGCTTGATTTTGACGGCATATCGGTAGGTTTCACCCAAGGACAATATTCCAGAAATTCCATTTCGGTATGGATGTATCTATGCAGAGCACCATGATACTTGAGAACAAAATGTCACTCTGAATCTTTGATACCCAGATTGGTGCGCAAGGTATGGAAGATATTTGTGAATTCTTGCATTGCTTGGTCTCTTTCTTGCCGTAGTGTGGTCCATTTGGTATACAAATCATCATAACTTTCGACAGGGTAGTATTGTTCCTTAATAAAATCGCTGAAGGAATCCTAGATGGCCGTGATTATAAATAATGAGGGTTTCTCTATTTCCTTTTTCTCAAATAAATTTTCCCACCAATATTTGACATGGGGAACGACTTTGAGGAATGCAAAAGTAATCTTTTCTCTATTCAAAAAGTTATGGATAGAAAAATACCCTTCTAGTAGTTCCAACTACTTGTCTACAACATCTACATCTATATGACCTTCAAATATAGGAATATCGAAGTTGATTTGCAACTTGAAGGGGGTGGCACCTCCGCTCGAGGAAGATGTGTCCCCTGTTGGTAGTTGCTGAAGGATTTGCATGAAACTATCCATCATCTCGTTCCTCTATTGTGTGAAGGATTCCTCAAGCAACATTTTGAAAGTATCTCTTGTCCCGTCATATTTATTTTCTCCTACCATGAGAGGTCTCTTGGGATTGTGAGAGATTTTATCCTCAAGAGAAACAATTTCGAGACCCAATTCTTTGTACCTTGACCTCGTTGGGGACATGCATTAAGACGACAAGGAGAAGACCGCTCTGATACCACTGATCTGGATATTATGAGCATAACGAAATGAATACAGATTATTAAAATATGATTAACACAGAATAACAAAGATACAATAAAAATGGTTTTCTATTCAATAAGGAAATAAGTTGAAACTGTAAAATGTAGCAGAAAACAAGCTTGCTGGAATGGTGGCGACTTATCTCTAAGAAAAGATGTGACGGTTGCGCTCATTCGCAAGAAGATGATTACAATGAGGCTTTGAAGGCATTTTTACAATAAACAAGAATGTCAAAAACCCTATACATCAAAAAACCTAACCCTAGGAGATGAAGCACCAAAAGTCACATGGGCCCCGTTTGGGTAAGTTAGTACATCAACTTCCCAGGGTCGTAATTTTTGCATACGATCTCCATTTTAGGCACACGATAGCCCGTTGGAAAGGTATCATCGAGGAGATTCATTTTTGGGGCTCAATTAGAGCCTTTAGCTATCATTGAGAATATCTGTCCCGAAAAACCTTCATTTAGGCCCTCAAAATGGCCCCAGAAGTTAAAAACTGTGAAAAAATAGTAAATTACCAGAAAACTATTTTGAGCAAGTTGGAAAAGGTGGGTGGCCACCGATATCCACCTGGATCAAGTTTTCCCATTTTGATGCGACAAAATATTAGTCAAATGAACAACACTTTGATCACCAAAGAACACCTCATCCCGTACCTGTCCAAACTTACCCAATAGATCCTTGCATTATTGGAAGAAATAACCTGATTTAGGTCTCCTCTTGTAAAAATATCCTTAATCATAACCATAGACTAAATCACTGCAACCATTGTAGGTGATACTTGTAATGTTGTGCTTCTTAGATACCGAAGCACCCATTTCCATGCTCTTTACCTGGTTTGTCCATGTGTCTACTAACAACACCAACTGCATGTGAAATATTGACCATTTCTCATCGAAATCATCAAACTTCCAACTAACGTATAATAATTGAGACATATAACCCTTTTCTTCTTCATTAGTTAGGACATAAACCTAAAGATAAACTTACAATGGAAAGCCAAAGTGATTTTACCAGTTTCACATTATTCATACCAAATTTCTTGAGTATATTCACCACATACTTTTGTTTTGATAACCAAGCTTTCCATCCTCCCTTTCTTTGTGTATTTCCATGTCGAAGATTTGTTTTGTTTCTCCTATATCCTTCATATCAAACATCCTAACCAACTGAGCCAACTTGTTGATCGCATACATGCTTGTGCTTGCAACAAGCATAACATTTAACACCAAGATAATAAATATACCATAACCACAATGGTTATATTCACTTCTTGTAAAATTTGGCTCACCATGAAGGAATCAAACATCTTCTACCATTTTCTTAGCATGCTTCAGGCGATACAATGATTCCTGAGTTTGCAAACAAATCTTCTGTTGCGATTATGAACTAACCTTTCTGGTTGTTCCATATACATCCCCTTTTCCAAAAAACTCCATGTAAAACAATTTTAACATCTAGTTGTACTAACTCAAGATCAAGTAACATAACTAGTGCTAACACAACATGAATAGAAACAATCCTTTAACAACTGGTGATAAATTTTCATGGAAATCAATACCTTCCAAATACCTTTATGCTACTAGTCATGCTTCGAACGTTTCATCTTTTTACTATGTTTGATTTTATAAAAGGATATTCATCAAACATTTCATCTCTATCCATGATGATTCTGTCGGTAGTAGAATCCCACATTATAAATCCCTTAACATCATAACCATATCAAAGATCTACCTCTTCTGAAATCTTCTAGTCTTTTGCAACCGATGGTGACTGATAAACCAGATAGAAAAATCGCTTCTGCCCACAACTATTGCTACAACTTGGCATTACTAAACATGCCCTTTCGATCCCATCTTCCTTGCAATAATTTCTAAGTTCCATGGATATGAACCTACCTTCATCATATATTCTCAAACACTTGATTGACCTGCCAATGTTCTTTTCACTACAAATCTCTAAACATATCAACATTTCTACAAACCCACATTTCTAACCTGGAAACATTGCTCCACCTCGAACTTTGCATTTGAACAACTTTGACCAAATCCAACCAAGCCAACCCAAGTGAACCTTTTCCACTCACTGATCAGGGGATCAAATTTTGCTCAATTTTCAAAGTGCTCGAATTGCGACAAAAACAGTGCCATTGCGTCCGTCTCGTCTTCTTGATTCCGGCGGTATATTTACTTTCTCAAACGGAGTCCGTATGGAGAAGATATCACGATCTGTTCGCCAAGGCAAACAGACAAAATTTTGGATGTTGACTGTACCTGTCCATACAGTCCGTACGGTGATGTGGCAGGGCCGTACCATCCGTACGGTGACGTGGAAGGTGGATGATGTGGCACATTTTCTTTGGTTGATGATTACCGAATCTGGGGATGACACGTGTCATTGATGGTCAATGGTGTGAGGACACGTGGCCCAATCCCTTGGCGCCACGTGTCGCTCGTTGACTGGCTATTTGGTTATATAAAAATGTGTTGAGGCCTGTGGGGTTCGACCCCCGAACCTCCCCTTTATGTAATGACTTCATAACTCTCCGCTAACCAAAGTGCCGCCCTTTGTTCCTTGTTTACTATGCCAAACCATATATATTTAACATCGATTAATGTTTGGATGGAAAGGGGGGTCGGGCCAGGGCTTAGCCCCGACCCGTGGACGTATTGTATTGCATATGACCCAACATATATTATAGCCCGAATGTTTTGGCGTGCGCGCATTACATTGTATTGCATTGTATTGCAATGCATTGCATTGCAATGTATTGCATTGCAATGTATTTTATATATATACCATGTGTATGCGTGGGGTTTGAAACCACGACCCGTGGTTCTATGTAACCGTGTGTTAAATGTTGGCGCGGGACCCAAAACGGAAGTTGCACGGTTTTCAAATGGTTTAACCACCATTTTGCCCAACGCGATGTCACATGGCCATATGCCCAGGTGCCGAGGCGGTTAGGGGCTGGAGGCGCCTTAACCATCATACGGTTTGCACCGTTGGCGCGGTTGCGCCCGGTGCTGGGTTTTTACGCTTAAAAGAGCGTGTGAGCCAGGTTTGTTGGAAAGGGGGGTGCGAATTGTAGAACCAGAGACAACAAGCTTAAAGAGGGAGACTTCCAGGAGGCCTAACTTCTTCATTTTTCGACCGATTGAGGTGCCGAAAGAGCCCAGACAGGGGTTTTGGGACGCTGGGAAGACATTGGAGCAGTCGGTTTGTCAGTTTGAGCATTGTAAGACATGTTTTTGAGCACTTTTTGAGCAATTAATAATAATGATCCATTGGAAGCTGGACCAAGAGATGTAGCCCAGAAGAGGGGTGAACTCCTTTATCAATTGTTGTGCATATGTGTTTATGTTCAATGTTTATGCTGTTGTCTATGTGTATTTTTCATAAGTAATCCTTAATTTATGTGTTGCAAATTGATCCATTTGCTTTAAACACATGACATTTCACTTGCAATAATTATTCAAGTTTTTCAAGTCTTCTTCATTTTTAGATCAAGTTGGTATCAGAGCACTGGTTTTGAAGACTTGATTGTTTTGCAAGTTTTGTTTCTGATGCTCACAAGGTTAAAACTCACACGAGGA
>SNQJ01S0078488.1:76664-87314 GCA_010110895.2 Picea sitchensis
CCACGATATGAATGCATGTCCCCAACTTGACACTTGTCATATCGGAAGTTACTTTGGTCCACTTGTCCCCAACTTTAGAACTTAGGATAAAATAATTATCCATACTTTATGCTTTAGGAAATATTAATATAATATTCCCTTGATTTTTGGCCTTCCCTTTCCCCAACTGGTGAAGTTCAGTCCCCCATCTATTTTATCGTAGTCGATTTGCACGCAACGATGTAATTTATATTAATAATGAGTCATGTACAAAATAGGCGCATTGGCCTTTAACATCCAAGCATTCTGGCCTAATACCAAAACATAAGCATCCCAGTTTATAATAACTGGCTCACCAGCCTATAACACATATCATATACACGAGGCTCGTTGTCCTCCATACTGTGCGTACTTTAGTTACTGCGCGCGTTATCCGGGAATGTGCATACTACATCATTTTACTGCATAGTTCATGAGTGCACTATGCCACATGGAGTGCATTACAAAATCATGTCAAAACAACTCACCATATTAAGTACACTTATATTACATTTATAATTGGGTTCGGTCGAGGGATATTACAATCCCCTCCCCTTATTTATGCACTGTCCTCAGTGCATCATACACCCATATACAACAGAGTTTTCAAAAATCTTCAAAAAGTTGTGGATATTCTATCCGCATTGCATCCTCATGCTCCCAAGTAGCGTCCTCAGGACCGTACCAGGTCGATTGAACCTTTACAAGCCCTATGGCTCGGTTCCGGAGCTGCTTGAATTTTCGGTCCAAAACGTGCACCAGATGCACTTGAAAAACGCCTTCTTGCTCCACTTGAATCACATTCCAATCAATAACATGATTCGCATCAAGTATATATTTCTTTAGCAATGATACATGGAAGACATTATGAACATACATAGATGCAGGCAATGCAATCATATAAACAACTAGACCAATCCTCTCTAGGATTTCAAATGGCCCACAAAATTTTGCTGCCAACTTGGCACAGCTTCCCAGCTTCAGGAAAATCCTATTAGCTTTTACTTTCAGGAAGACATGATCGCCCACTTTGAATTCTCTATGGGTTTTGTTCTTATTGGCATAAATTTTTTGTCTATCTTGGGAAGCTTTTAAATTCTACTTATTTTTTATCATTTGGTCCTCCATCTCCTTGAGCAACTCTGGCCCAACTACTGTCCTATTAGTTGTATTATCCCAACTTACTGGAGTATTGCACTTTCTGTTGTAAAGTGCTTCAAATGGGCTCATCTTCAATGATGCTTGATACCCATTGTTGTAAGCGAATTCTACCACGTGTAGGTAGTCTTCCCATTTCGATGGTTTGTCCATCACATACATTCTCAATATATCTTCTATAACTTTTTTCACCCTCTTTGTCTGTCAATCAGACTCAGGATGATACGCTGTACTAAAGTTCAGATTCATTTCGAATCCTTTGAACAATCATTTCCATAAATTCGAGGTGAATTTCGGGTCTCTGTCGGACACAATTGTTTTAGGAATTCCGTGCAATCGTGCCACTTCCTTCAATAAAATATTAGCAACATCTGTTTCCTTGTGAGTGGTTTTCAATGGAATAAAATGGGCATATTTTGTAAGCTTGTCCACCACCACCATGATCGAATCATGCAGCTTGCCTATTCTAGGCAATCCCGTAATAAAATCCATTGTCACCACTTCCCACTTCCATTCAGGAATGGGTAAAGGTTGCAACAACCCTATTGGGTGCCTATTCTCAGCTTTAACTTTCTAGCATTCTATACATATAGCGATGTATTCAACGATCTCTCTCTTCATACCTGGCCAAAAGTAATGGCTCTTGATCATTGCCATGGTTTTCTGATATCCAGGGTGCCCTACATAAGGAACATTATGCATTTCATGCAAAATCATACATTTCAAGTCCTAGACATTTGGAACAAAAATTGTGTTCTTGCACAACAGTATTCCATCTATTCCCAGCTTATAATTACCCACCTTTTGTGGCATCTTACGCTGCTATAGCATTGCTAACAATTCTCTGTATTGCAGATCTGCATTTGAAGCCTCCAAAATTTTTCTTTTAATATCAGTCTGACACATGCTAATGGTTGTAGCATGTAATTCATACACCCTCCTACTAAGTGCATCAACCACTTTATTCTCTTTCCCCTTGATATGTTTTATATCAAAGTCATATTCGCTTAGAAATTCTAACCATCTGTTTTGCCTAGCATTTAGATTTGGTTGATCAAACAAATATTTCATACCATTGTGGTCTATTCTTAGCTCAAACCTCTTTCCCATGAGGTAGTGTCTCCATTTCCTCAAGGCATGCACTATGGCTGCCAACTCCAAATCATGAGTGGCATAGTTTCTTTCATGATCCTTCAACTTCCTTGATTCATAACATATGACAAACCCATTTTGACTGAGGACTCAACCAAGTCCTTCATTACATGCATCGGTGCATACGATGAAGTCTTCATCTAGGTCTTCCATCGTTAATATTGGAGCAAATGTCAATAATTGTTTCAAGTGTTGGAAACTATTCTCCCAGTCCAGTGTCCACTGAAACTTCACTCCATTTCTTTGCAAAGAAGTGAATGGGTGAGAAATCTTTGAGAATCCTTCAATAAATCTTCTGTAGTAGCCTACAAGTCCCATGAATGATCTCACCTTTGTGACATTCTTCGGCACTGACCATTCTCTAATGGCCTCTATCTTCTCAGGATCCAATGTTATCCCATCCTTTGAAATGATATGCCCCAAATAATGAATCTGTTTCTGATAAAATGAGCACTTGCTCAATTTGGCATACAACTGATGTTCCCTTAATACTTGCAACACCATCCTCAAATGATGTTCATACTCTTCCTTTGACTTGAAATATATAAGAATGTCATCCAAAAAAACAATGACAAACTTGTCCAAATACTCTTGGAAAACACCATTCATTAAGCACATGAAAATAGTTGGTGCATTAAACAACCCAAATGGCACCACTATGAACTCATAATGACCATACCTTGTCCTGAAGGCGGTCTTGCTGATATCTTCTTCTTTAATCCTTGCCTGATGGTATCCTAATCTGAGATCTATCTTTGAAAATATCTTTGCATCCTTCAATTGATCAAAGAGGTCATCAATCCTTGGCAGAGGATACTTGCTCTTAACAGTCACTTTATTCAATTGTCTGAAGTCAATGCACAATCTTAGTGTTCCATCTTTATTTCTCACAAACAAGACTGGGGCACCCCAAGGTGACACACTTGGGCTTACATACCCCTTCTTCAGAAGTTCTTCAAGTTGCATTTGCAACTCCTTCAATTCTGGTGTACTCATTTTGTAAGGAGTCTTTGATACTAGCGCTGCTCTAGGCATTAAATTTATAGAGAAATCAATGTCTCTCCTTGGGGTTAGTCCATGTACCTCCTTGAACACATCTTCAAAATCTTCCAGGACTGCATAATCCTCCAAATTTGGCACCTTATCTCTAGGTGTCTCTGCCAAATGAGTTGCAATTAATTGACACCCTTTTCTGTAACATTTCTTCAGTTGCAATGCTGAAATTTCTCTAATGGTTACTGCCCTGGGAATTCCTTGTTCTTTCCTTAGTTTCCCTTCCTCATCCACGCAAGTAAATGATTTGTTGTGACAGTTTAAGAGATTGTGATGTTGGTCCAACCAATCCATCCCAATTAGACATTCATAGGAACCTAAAGGAAATATGTTTAAATATGCCTTGGTGTTCAGTCCATTCATATCTATGAGGCATGACTTAACCATCTCATTAACTTTTCTTCTGGCTCCAGTAGCCAGTTGCATCAACCAGGATTTCCCATGCTTTCTTCTTGGTAATTGCAAACTTTCCACCATCTTAGGGTCTATATAACTATGACTAGCTCCCAAATCAATTAAAATAGTAATGGTTTGGTTGTTGATCTTACCTTCCACTTCAATCATGTGGGACTGATAATATGCTTGCTTGTTGTCCAGGGATGTATAAATCCTTGGCACATATCTGTCCATGTCCTCCACTATTTCATCTTGCTGTACATTGTTAACATCCCTTCCTTTTTCACCTCTGTGAGGACAATATGTAAACCTATGGTCTTTTTTACAACCCCAACATTGCATAGGTTTCTGCCTTGTCCCTTGATTCCCTGCGTCAATCGTTATGGGTTCTTTAGGCGTTTGTTGTCCTTGTGGATTATTTTTGAAGAATGGTGGCTTAGCTCCCTTCTTCCTCTGGTCCATCTTGAATTTCTTATTGTCTTCCCAAGCCTTTTGGAAAGTTGGTCTTGCTTTCTGCTGATCATATATGCATTTAGCTCGCCTTATGGTCTCTTTTAATGTCTTGGGATCATCATATTGTATTTTTTCACTGATGAATGATGGAAATCCACTCAAATACCTTTGAATTTTGACTGTCTCATCCTTGATGAAAGAGACATACTTCAGAAGTTCCTGAAACCTTCTTTTATATTCATCTATGGTCATACTTCCAAGCTTGAGTTCAAAGAACTCTTTCATTTTCTTGTCATAGTATCTCTTAGTCAAGTACTTCTTCTCAAAATACTTCTTGAATTCCCTCCAAGTAACACTTTTCTCTTCAAGGTGTTGCACCTGCACAAGTAGATCCCACCACATGGAGGCTTTTCCTTTGAGTTGATAGATAGCAATTCTACCTTCTGCATGAGAAGAATAATTATGAAATTGAAAATACTTTATCATGCCCAGCAACCATGTTTCTACATCTTCATCCTTCTTGTGCTCACCATCAAATGTAGGAGGTTTGATTTTGTTAATTTCTCCTCCCAGCTCATCCACCCCAGATCTCTTATACCTTCTGACAGGAGATAGATTTGAGTTGTTGCCTGCTCTTTTATTGGACTGCCTTGGGGAATGATGGTGATGTCCACTAACACTTTTTTATTTTCTTTTCTCATCTGAAGGTTGGTGACTCCCAAATTTACTTGAGCCACTCTCCTTAACCAATTTATTTTCTATTTTGTTCAAGCCCTCCAATAACTTCATGAGAATATGCACCATTTTGGTTCAATATATATACATCAGAATTATCTCTCCCAATTTCCTGGTGTTATCACCATGACAATTCTAGATAAGACCCAAGTCTTGAAAACACAGATGCGTAGTGCTTTCAGAGATACATCTGTGCAAGAAGGTGGTTTGTCGAAACCACTTTCGCCAAGACGCAGTATCATGTGTCTCAACATGTCAAATCCACCACTCGTGGAGCGAGCGAAGGCTAGTCAGATCACCCCTCTTCACTCATTCGGTACTCCGTAGCCATTTGACGTCAGCTAAATGTCGCCATGTAATGAACTCAAAATATAATCACTCGAAATGGATTAACTGAGAATGACAACCCAACGCTCTTGTACTTAATCTGTCTGTGCTTCATAATTGGAATTCTATAACTACTAATCCTCAAGTATGAAGGTAGTTGCGTATCCATAACCGAAGTAATCTCCAAACTGCTCGACTATCTGCTTTCTGTAAAAGAATTTCGGTATCCACAACCTGAGATACATGGACAAGGCTAAATCGAGTGAGAATGGTTATTCGGGCAACATGCTAGACTTTCCTACGAATAAGGAGGAAACGGTCCTCGCACACATTCTAGCGACTAAATTCCACATAGAGCTGGCTATAGACTCATGGTTGGAAGTTAGGCTGAATCCCACTATGAAGGATTTAGTCATCAGCAGGCCAGCCGCTAAGAAGAAAAGGAGCAAGTGGCAAACGAAGGAAGAATCCATGGCTGAAGGGGCCGAAAGTGTCGGAGAGAATCAATCGGTCTGGTTAGATTCTTTAAAGGAGGAGATCACTAAGCTGAAGTGAGTATTCAACTAAAATTAAGCATATTTCAATGAATTTTTGAACAGCTGGTAGCGGAGGTAAGGAGCACCAAAGATGATAGGCATGTTCTTAAATGACCCTTTTTACAACAGGATATCTGTTGTCATCCCCCTTTTGTAATTTTGTGATTAATAGGATTATATAAATACAAAAGTGGAATTTACACTGTTTATTACAAAATTCTATCTGGTGGTGTTATGAATCTTGTTTTCTTTTATAGTATACTTTTTTTATAAGCTTATATTTCACTTTCATCTGTCTGATTCGGAGGAAATCTAAAACTCAGAATTCTTTTTAATTAATGCTTCAATGCGGTTGTGTGTTTCTTTTTCTTCTAATATTATGCAATTTAAACTCAGACTCGTCGCCTTCCAAAAGACTTACCGCACACTAAACTTCAACCTGTACATTTATGTTTATCATGCATAGCAACATCACAAGGTAAAACGCCTTTCCACGCACCTATATCCACTATGTATTTCTTCTCTGTTGTGCCGACAACTTGGGCGTGCTACTTTTTGCGTTGTGCACCAATATCCACTGCACACAGTTTTGGTATCGCGCACCGATACTCCATATGCATTTCTCCCTATGCATTGCACCATGTCAAAATTCAACATGTTCCATCACGCACAATTATCTGTGCGCACCATTGAACACATTGTTGCGAGACAACTTATACTCATACTATGTTCGTACCAACAAAAATCTTATGTGTTAAGAAGTACTTGCGCACCCCATGTGCACATTACTATGTGCGTGCTCTCCGTGCAAGGCTAAATTCAGCGCATTCTTCCGCACATAATAATCTTCCGCGCGACGCCATAATTTACCGCGCACACTTGCACGTCAACAATTTTCGTGCAGTGCCAAAATTTACCGCGCGCACCTGCACGCCAATATTTTCCATGGACACTCCGTGACTTGAATTTTGGTCACATCGAAGTTACTCTTCTGTGAATATTTGCTTCAACTGAACCACTCTGGCCCAACCAAGCTCCGTGTTCAAACTGGGGCTTTGATACCAATTTGTAACGTTCCCCTGGCCACCCGCATGCCGGGGGGTGGAACTCCAGAGCAATATCTCATGCTCTAACACTAGTTGGTAACATCCCCAACCATAAACAGGCCGGGCCATGCTACTCTAGGGAACGCTTTCATTCTCTTACTGCAAAACATACGGTAACATACCCATTAATCAACTGAGCTATGCCACAATTATCTTCTCTTAAAATTGCATGCGACTTAAACATGTACATACAACACTCTTGCGAAAGATTTACATATAAACATAAACAAACCATTACATTCTGTAATATACAACTTTATACTGAAATAACATTAACCACAGATATGCAGCATATACAAGAAAATACCCATAAACATATAGGCAATTATAATCACATATATGATAAATTGTAACATAAGCACGTAAATAACAATGCAACATATCATTTTGTCATACGATTGGTACTTATCTTGGAAATATTGTCACCAACTGCGACCAGACCATCCATGAACCTCCCAGCCTTAGACTACACTGTTCATCACTCTCAACAGTGAGTCACCCCCGAGCTGGGACTGAACTCCACCCGGGTAAAGGGTTCCTAACCAGGCTAAGGCTCATGTACAACAGGAAAGACTCTGTCTCAGGTGCTCACTCAACTAACAGCCTACAACCTCTCATTTCCCACATGCCTGTCCCACCCAAGGAAGTGTGCCCCTTCTCTGCTCAACAGTCCCTCGACTGCCCCACTTCCCTTCCAGGGCTTCAACAACAGGTTGGACCAGAAGTCTCATAGAGTTGTAGCTGCAGTTTAGCACCTTCAGGAATCAATCCCTAGCAATTCTCACGCTCAGAGAATTTCTCACGGGCGTGACAACCCGCTTCTTCAATCCCGCTCCAAGCTAACCGGGTACACCAATCGAAAAAGGCTATGGGAACAGGCTCAGAAATGGTGAAATGGATGTCTCAAGGATAACTGACTGCGTGAGTGAAAATGGTCATGGAGTCATTGACTGGATAACTGAGTGATGAAAGGAATCACTGTGAAACTCAT
This sequence comes from Picea sitchensis, assembly GCA_010110895.2. Classification (NCBI taxonomy): domain Eukaryota; kingdom Viridiplantae; phylum Streptophyta; class Pinopsida; order Pinales; family Pinaceae; genus Picea; species Picea sitchensis. Next base: position 84,590 of record SNQJ01S0078488.1, read on the forward strand.
CGTGAAAGTGATGGTGAGAATGATGGTCATGCTACTAGTAAGAATCCCCCTCCAAAGTGACCAAATGAGCTAATTCACCCCACGATATGAATGCATGTCCCCAACTTGACACTTGTCATATCGGAAGTTACTTTGGTCCACTTGTCCCCAACTTTAGAACTTAGGATAAAATAATTATCCATACTTTATGATTTAGGAAATATTAATATAATATTCCCTTGACTTTTGGCCTTCCCTTTCCCCAACTGGTGAAGTTCAGTCCCCCATCTCTTTTATCATGGTTGGTCTGCACGCATCGGTGTATTTTATATTAATCATGAGTCATGTACAAAATAGGCACATTAGCCTTTAACATCTTGGCGTTCTGGCCTAATACCAAAACATAAGCATCCCAACTTATAATAACTAGCTCACCAGCCTATAACACATATCATATACATGAGGCTCGTTGTCCTCCATACTACGCGTACTTTAGTTACTGTGCGCAGTATCCAGGAATGTGCATACTTCATCATTTTACTCTGCAGTTCATGCACACACTATGCCACATGGAGTGCATTACAAAATGATGTCAAAACAACTCACCAGCTTAAGTACACTTATATTACATTTATAATTGGGTTCGGCTGAGGGATATTACAATTCCAGTGGTCGTCGACGAGAGCAACAAAAACGCATGAGCTTCATAGTAATTCTATATTGATCACATCTTGTTTTCTTTTTCAATACAATTATTCTACCTCTTTAAATAGAGATCTTTAACCAAAGACTCATAACTTCCAATTCCTTCTTTTCAGGTCTTCCTCTCTACCATCGCACACTTCTTCTTTCTGCAGTCCTGTTTCTTGTGCTTATTTCTTTTATGGTCCGCGGGAGCCCCAATCCCAGTCTATATGACAAACACATTTAAATTTCCAGAAATATGGAACAGATTCTAGAAATATGTAACAAACATTATTAATTTTTGATAAATTTCAAAGAAAACTAATTCGGGAACAATTTTTGTGGGGTACTTTAAGAATGCTAATTTATTTTGTGTTTATTATATTTGAATGTTTAATGTGTAATGTGTATGATTTCTAGTGGTCGTTTTTTTTTATTTCAAGTCATTGAGACTGCTATACACACCCCGCATATTAACCACATATTAATATAATATTAGGATGAACTAGTTCGGGAGGTTTTTTTGGGGTCATCTATGAACCCAATGTCTTATGGGTGAGTGTGACACACTGGCACGAGTCATCCTCTACATGGCTACTTCCCATGTGTCTATGTTATTTCGGACTTCTATTTATGTATGAGTCCTGCCATAGCATTGATTCTCATTCCAACCTGACAGGACTATGCTGCCATGCAGCACTTGTTCATTATATCAATCTTTCATTTATGACTTGTTTTGATTAAAATGGATTTAACTACCCTCTTACTTATTATTTATTATATCAGTTTTTTTTTATTATTATATCAATTTTTTGTTCTTTGATTACTTTCTTACTCATTACAATTACAATATTCATTATAAGATAAGTAAATGATTTTATAGAATTTTTTTGTTACATAATTTATTAAAAGTGTTATTTAATTGTTCTAAGTTTTGATTTTTTTATCAAAATCTACAACATAAATTTACACAAAATTATTATTTTTTATTATTTAAAATCCATGTCTGAATATATAAATTACACTACATCACAAATATTTAATCAATCAACAAACAATATTTATTTAATGTTCACTAGTCTGTTCTACAAAAGATTTACACAATCCATTACATATACCCAGCGACCTTTATGAGCATATTATATGTTTGTGGTAAGACTAACTGTGGCACTTTGAGTCTGTTAATCCATATGTTACAGTCAATCTGGGAAAATACTGACATCATGCTTTAATGGGCTAAATAAGATGAAGCATTATGTTCATGCTCATGGTAGTAGTTATCCAATTTATTCACAACACTTTCAACTACAACCCTACTTATAGCTATGGTTGAGCACAGAAGGCGACAACCAGATTACACGTTAAACAAACGCTAGAACGGGACTGCTGATAGAAGCCTTGAAAAAACACAAGAAAGCCCTCTGAATTCATAAACCTGCCAACCTCGCTGCAGCAAAACAAAGCATCTATCCCAAGGCTATTATTACGCAGCTTGGAAAAGAAAGGAGCACCAGGAGGGATTTGATCGAATAGACCGCAATCTGCTGACATTAAACTCTAACAAATCTGAGCTGATGAAGAAACATATTGAAATGGAAATTGGTGTGGATACACATGAGTGAAGAGAAACGTGTGTTTTCATTAGGAGGAACTTCAATTCAGGTCAATTTTGTTGAACAGGGCTTCTAGCGCCTTCGCTGTTAAATCGCATCCTTCCTCCATCTATGACCAAAAAAATTAGTACAGCAAACATAAATACCTGAGCTCTATATGAGGGAAAGTTAGGTTCTGAAAATGAGAGAATGATTGCCTTCACCGCCATCAGTTGAAGCTTTTTCGGATTCTGAAACGGATTTCACAAGCAAGCCTTTCTCTTCTGGCAATGGATACTCATAAGGACATTTCAATTAACAAGGCGCGTCTCAATCTCAATCCTTCTGTAACACATTTTCCTGTTCATAAGATCTGATCTGTAAGTGGAAGAGAGAAAATCAAAGGTCAAACTGCTTGGAAAACAGATTTGTGTATGAAGAAATTTCATATTCTTTATTTTTCAATGGAT
>SNQJ01S0078489.1:13492-23874 GCA_010110895.2 Picea sitchensis
GGTTCAACAATGATTTCCTGGTCCAGCAGGAAACAGGGCTCCATAGCCCAAAGCACTGCAGAAGCAGAATACATTGCTGCAAGTGCTGCTAGCAGAGAAGCAGTGTGGCTTAGGAAGCTACTTTTAGACTTGTTCAATACAGAGCTAGAATCCACGGTCATTCACTGTGACAATCAGAGCTGTATAAAGCTCACCGAGAATCCAGTGTTTCACGATAGGTCGAAACACATTGAGATGAGATATCACTATGTCCCGAACATGGTACAGAAGAACGTTCTCAGTATTCAGTATGTTCTGACGACAGAACAGACGACAGATATTTTGACCAAGCCACTGTCCTTGACAAAGTTTGTGTATTTTCGTGACAAGCTTGGTGAATGTGAGAATGCCTCTCTTACTGAGAGGGAGTGTTGAATTTAATGCAGCTGCAAGAGCCATTCTCTTTGGAGGATGGCTTAAGACCCTAGTTGTGGACTAGGCCCCCCAGTACACTCCTGGGGTTCTTGGTTTGGGACGAAGCAGTTAGAGCTATGGCAAAAGACCCTTGAGAGGGCCCCCAATAGATAACTGGGGTTCCTGGTTTGGGACCAAACAGTTTAAGTCCCTAGATATGTCTAGGGCCCCTGGATGTGTTCCAGGGTACCCATGTCTAAAGCATGGGTTGATCCTTGGTCTTGTACCTTGGTGGATAAGACCTTAGATATGTTTTGGGGCAACCTGGTCCTTGATCATGTAGTTCTTGGTGTAATACCAAGAATTGTTGGTGTGTGATCCTCTTCCTCTCTTCCAGGATGGTCCACAGGACCTAGGAGAGATTTTGAAGATGAATATGACCACATGAGGGATGTATCCCATATGTAGTGATGATAAAGTTAAATGGTCACCTTGAGAATTATATGGACATGTGTTGCCACCAAGTAAACCTCTCCTAAACCCCCACCCTTGGTTTTTGAGCTTGAGTTTGATTGGGGACTTGTATTTTTGTTTTAGGGGTTAATATAAAAAATATTAATTAATGTTTAATTATAACATATTTAATTAATATTTATATTAATTAAATATGTTATTTTAATTATATTTTTCATTAGCCTAACCCTAGCCTAAAAGTATAAATAAGAACCCTCCCCCTTCACTATTTTCTTACACTCACTCCACTCTCCTTTTATGATCTCTTCTAAGTGAGGCGGATTTGTCTATGCTTGATGCGACCCCCCTTTGCAACAATAGCTGTGGTCTTCTTGTGACAGTTCGACCTTCTATATCGGTCTAGTTTTCAGCCTCTTTGTTATTGCTGCCTTCTCTATGATTGATGATGAGTCAAGGGTTCTTCTAAGCTGTCAAAAGTTTTGTTGATGGGTTGCTATCTGCTGTATTTTCTTGTGTGTTGAGGATTGAAGCTGCCGCCCTCTCCTACAACAAGTCAGGGGCTTCTAGACCTCTTCTAAGAGGCTGCCGTCCCCCTCTCAATTGCAGATATGGACTCCTTCCTAAACCACGGCCCCTCTTGCTGGTTATTCAAGACAACCGTACCCTTTGTTGTTGCTATCACTTTTTGCATATGTTTGGAATGAGGGTTTGATCTCAAGAAATTTCTGTGTGAAGTTTTTATGCATGAGGGTTTGATTTCCATAAATTTCCGTGTGGTGTTTTTAAGTGTGGTTTCTCCTTGGTGGCAACCAGTCCTTCATTCTCTTGCTAAGAGATCTAACCCTTGAGGTAGATCCATGATTCTTGACTTTTTCTGAGCATATCTTCAGTGACACTTCATCTCTTGAGTGAGTCATGCACTTCTTCATTGAACAGAGGTAAGTTTTAAGAGGTAAGTTACTACTTCAAGTTATATGTTATTGTTATATACAGATCTATTGTTTTATGGTTCAGATCTAATTTCTATTGTTTAGATCTGATTGCTTTGATCATTCTGGAATAAATTATTTTTTAGATCTAACTCAGAAATCTACCTATTGTTTAGATCTGTTTATCTTGCTTACTCAGAAATATATTTCTAGCTTAGATCTAGTCATTTTCAGATCCACTGTTGTACTTCATTCGTGTTCTAAGTTTGATTTAATTTTATACCATTGTTGTTCTATCTAACATAAAGCAAAAAAATATATTATTTTTCTTGTTTTCTTCCCTAATTCTAACAACAACTTATGAAATGTATGAAACATTGAAGAATATGTTTGAGAGTAACAACACCCTAAGAGCTCTTACATTGAAGGGCCAACTTCAAAATATCAAGATGACAAAAGGTGACAATGTTGCTATCTTCTTCATGAAGATGTCAGAGATCAAAGATCGGCTAGGTGCCATTGGAGAATTCATATCAGACAGAGAACTTGTCTTGACCACTCTCAATGCTCTTCCAAAACATTGCGAACCATTTCTTCAAAGTATTAGTCGTAGAGAACAACTACCTACTTTTGATTGTCTACGGACAGACTATACCTAGTAAGAAATCAGACTTATAGCTAGAGGAGTGGAAGACTCACCTCATGATGACAACCATACTCTTGCCCTTCATACAAAGAAAGGAGGAAGAAATAAAAGAAACTTCAGTCAAACATTCAAAGACAAGAAGACTTCATCAACTTCAGGTTATGATCATAGAAAAGACATGTCAAAGATCCAGTGCTTCAGATGTGACAAGTATGGACACTTTGCGAGAAATTGTCCTACCAGGAAGAAAGGAAGACAATATGCTTCCACTGTTGACATTGATCCAGACCCACCTTAGAGAGATGAAGACATGAGAGATGAGGATTTCTTCCTCTAACCTTTCTCAGGAGGACCAAATGCAAGATTGAGCATGACTATAGACTAGGGTAAGTTTTGTACTACATTCCTTATTTGAGTTAATCATTAACCTGTAGTTGCTTGCATTTTGATAATGAAGGGTATTATCCCTGGTATGGGAGCCCTCATGACTTGGACCATTATCCATGGTATGAGAGTCCAATTTTTCTTGATTGATTATTATCCTAGTACAAGAGGCCATTTTGGTTGTTATCCCAATGGGAGGCCATCTTGGTTATTATCCTAGTATGGAGGTCATCAAAGTACTGTAGAGGTAGTAGAGGACCTGAGAAGACATGAGATATCTCCAGGTTAACAACACAGGAAAAGGAAGATGTCTATCCTTCATACTTCAGAGGGAGTCACTTAACTCAGAGGGAGTCAAACTATTTGAGAAAAAGAAAGAAACAATACCTTCTCCCCCTTAAAGAGTTTAGAAGGAGACAACCATTGTTCTAGTTGATCCAGTTGATCCAGTTTCTCTAGTTGATGTTCCCAGAGACATTGCGGTAGTCCATAAAAGGCATGCCTGGGCTCGACAAACTTTGCAGGAGGCAGAGGAACATGCAGCTTCTCGAGGCACATTCCGAGAGAGCAAGAAACCAAAGAGATTTTCGAGCTATTTTTCAGCCATGAGTCACATCATTAATACCGAGCCTTCTTGTCATGGAGAAGCAGCAAGTTAGCAAATAAGGCAAGATGCCATGACATAAGAATATCAGTCCATCTTGAAGAATGATGTGTGGGATATTGTTTCGAGACCAGAAGGGAAGTCTGTAGTGACTTCCAAGTTGATCTATAAGATCAAACATGCAGCTGATGGAAGTATCGAGAAGTACAAAGCGAGATTTGTGGCCAGAGGATTCTCACAGGTGGAGGAAATTGATTATGAAGAGACATTTGCTCCTGTAGCCCGATACACCTCCATTCGTACTATCATTGCACTAGCTGCTTCCATAGGTTGGAAACTACATTAGATGGATGTAAAGACAACGTTTCTCAATGGTGAGATTGAGGAAGAAGTTTACATCGAGCAGCTAGAGGGATTCGTGATACATGACCAAGACAGACTCACTGGATAGCAACAAAGCATGTATTGAGATATCTACAAGGCACAGTTGGATATGGCCCGAGATATGCCTCCAATGTAGACATGAGATTGCAGGGATATGCCGATGCAGATTTGGCAGAGAGCGCAGTGGACCGGAAGGACACATTTGGTTGTTGTTTTACCTTGGGATCTGCCATGGTTTCCTGGTGCAGCAGGAAACAAAGTTCTGTGGCTTTGAGTACCGTAAAAGCAGAGTATATAGCATTGAGTGTGGCAGTCCGCGAAGTAGTGTGGCTTCGCAAGCTCTTGACAGATTTATTTGATCATGAGATGGATTCTACCATTATTCATTGTGATAACCAGAGATGTGTGAAGCTCTATGAGAATCTTGTGTTTCACGATAAATTGAAACACATTGAGATAAAATATCATTATATCAGAGACATGGTGCAGAGGAAAGCAGTACACGTGAAGTACCTTCCTACACATGAGCAGATTGTAGGTATCTTCACCAAACCACTTGCCAGGACGAAGTTCGAGTACTTCCGTGAGAGACTTGGCCTGGTGGAGAATGCCTCCCTAGCTGAGAGGGAGTGTTGATGATTGTAGCTTCGTGAGACATCCTCCAGGACACGTTCTCCTCTGAGACTGAGTTGAATCGACCTGAGAGGGAGCTTAGTGTTGGGCACACCCACGTGATGGGGCATTGTTCTCCTTTGTGTGCGAGTTGAGTCGTCCCCCAGTGGTTGGGGCATCCTTCTCCTCTGAAGAGTTGAGTTGTCCCCCTGTGGTTGGGTGTGTCCATGTGATGGGTGTATCGTTCTCCTCTGTATGAGAGATGAGACGATGTGGTACTCCAGATGATTCTGTTAAGTATGACGTCCCTATGGCTGAGCACAGGTGGACATGTCCCTAGTGGCTGAGCACCAGTGGACGTGTGGATCCCTTGCTATATTGTCTAAGTGTAAGATTTACCTGTAACCCTAATTGTAATGTAAAGGGTACAGGTCGGCCCCACCATATGTGAAAGATAATTAATGTTAATTGTTATAAGTAATTATTTTCTGAGTTATTGAGGTTGGCCCTGTTGTGCCAATAGACACCACTTTTGATGTGTCTAGTCTAGTATAAATAAAGGTGATTTCCCCATTGAGGAAACACAAGTCACTTGTCATTTGGAAATTTCAGCAAGTACATTTCTAGGGCTGAAGTGCGCACCTCTCTTGGGCGCAAGTTTCAAGGTTGTAGAAGCACCCTCTTGTGTGCATTAGGGTTTTATGGTTGGTAGATCTTCTCTTGAGAATATAGCAAAGGATTGCTGGGTTTACCGTTTTCTTCCCTTGAGTAGAAGGGTTTCCCAAGATATTTCTTTTGTTCTTGTGCATGGTACTTCTTCTTGTGATCTTGGTTATTGCAACAATTGTGAATGGTGTAGCTGCATTTGTTTATGGTTCAAGTAAATGCTAAAATCCAAATAAGCCTCATGCTTGAGCCTAGCATAGTGCAAGTTCAACACCTTTCAAGTAAGAATAAATGAACACTGCGCTGACATTATGTTAATTTTTTAGTAGCATTGGACATGTACTTCCACGTGGGTTTGTGTATAACACGTGGGAGTCGTCCTTATTACCTCTCAGAACCTTAGGAGATTCACTTTATTAAGTGAATTTAATTTAATTAAATGTCGAAGTATTTGGCTTTAGTAATTAAATTAAGTCCTAGTTGTTAGATCTAAACTAAACGTGAGATTAGTTCTCAACCATTGATCACTTTAGGAGATCTAGGGTTTTGGACTTAGGGTAAACTCAAGGTTATAAAAGGTAGCTTATGTGAGAGGATGAGACACAATAGATACACATAGAGTGAGAGAGTGAGCTCTCATTGATTGGGTGGAGAAGGACATTCATCCAAGTGTGGAGGGGCAGGGGTCAAGGAAAGGACCAAAGGGGCAACAAGGGAGATGGTAGCCAACCAACAAGATGGAAGGACCGATCTTGAGGTTTGTAGGGCTTGGCTATCTGCTGTTTTGTATTCCTCAGGTGGCCATTTTCCTAGGACGGGAGCCCAGAATAATAATAATAAATCTCACAGAGTTGGTTTTTGCCTTTGGGGTTTTTCCAGGGGTGTTTACCCATAAATCTTTGTGCAATGTGTTTGGTTTCATTTTTTTGCTTCCACTGATTAATTCATTAATAACCTAGCTGTGCATTTAATAAATAAAGTGATTTTATTTGGATCTAAGTGTCGGTTGCTAGGCCCAAAAAATTAACGCATTAGACATAACCAAATAAAAAGATTAGCTTTAGCCGAACACTCTCAAGACACAGGGCACCACATATGCATTGAAGATACCAAAATCATTGCCAAACTAGAACATAACGGGAAAAGGAAAATATGGGAGGCCATAGAAATTGAGCTAAATCGAAACAATTTGAATAGAGATGATGGTTTAAAGATGAATGAAGCTTGGAAGCCCTTCCTACACAATCTCAAGATTGATGATAATAATAATAATCCAAGCAATTAACATATGGTTGGCAGTAAAAAGTTTGACCTGCATTATAGACTGGATTACTATTTATTATCCAAAAAAGATTTGCTAACTAGTGAGCTAAACAAACTCTTCAAAGTTCAGGATGATCCCAGCTTTGGGATTGAAATTTGAAATGTCGAGTTTACTAAAACCTAACGCAATTTTCCTTTGTTTTATCATAATTGCTATTGCGTAAAACACGAATAGAAAACTTCTTATCAACAAGACATTTGTATAACTCCTCATGTCTCTTTCCTTTTCAAATCAACATATAAATAACTGGAGCCTGTTCTTAGGAGCTTTCTTTGGGGCAAATAGGGAGGGACAAAGGGGCTTCCTTTGGTGGCTTGGGACAGATGTGCCTTACCTCACCATCAAGGGGTTTTGGGCTTCCTCGACTTAAAATCTCAAAGGGTGGCCCTTGCTAGAAAATGGGTGATACAAGTAGTGGCAAGGGATGCCCCTTGGAAACTATTAGTGTGCCACCTAATTTATCATGCTTAGCATATTAGAGGGATTATGGGGCTTTTTCAAATTTGTGACATTATTGGTAATGCGAAGGAATTGGTGATTTCAGGTTCGGGTCCACTCAAAAGGTTGTAGGTGGCATGGCAAACGATCTCTAGCTTTCTTTGTTGGTAGTTCAAGGGACCTCATGAAACTTGGGATCCAACATCCCAACCAATCTAGTCGTTCTTTACGAGGTCAAATTGGATTCTCACCAAAATTTGTAGGTAAAAGGTTGGGTAGGAAGGGCTTGTTTCTTTGGAAGGACTTGTGGAATCAAGATACCTAGCAGTGGCACATGTGGAGGACTCTAAACTGCACTAAAAAACTAATTGGTGCTGACAAGGTTGTTTTAGAGGGTCTGGGCCATATGATAAGAAAGTTGTTTATATAAAATACAAATGCATGGGGAAGCCCAATATTGAGGGATTGGATATGGGGGAGTGGGAATCCTTTTCATATCTATGAGACAAAAGATCGTTATGAGTTGATTGGCACGTATCTGCTGTTTGTACATTGGGGGCTTGGTGATATAGTGGTGCGATGACTGAGGAGGTGTCATACCATTTGGAAAGCTAGTGCTTCCTTCAAATATAAAGTTTGGGGGTTGCTTCTGCTTCATCAAGGTTTGGTTGTCAAGATTAGGGTTCAAAGAGTTGGTATTACTAATTCGACATGAGTGATGCAGTAGGAGTGGCACATGTGGAGGACTCTAAACTGCACTAAAAAACTAATTGGTGCTGACAAGGTTGTTTTAGAGGGTCTGGGCCATATGATAAGAAAGTTGTTTATATAAAATACAAATGCATGGGGAAGCCCAATATTGAGGGATTGGATATGGGGGAGTGGGAATCCTTTTCATATCTATGAGACAAAAGATCGTTATGAGTTGATTGGCACGTATCCGCTGTTTGTACATTGGGGGCTTGGTGATATAGTGGTGCGATGACTGAGGAGGTGTCATACCATTTGGAAAGCTAGTGCTTCCTTCAAATATAAAGTTTGGGGGTTGCTTCTGCTTCATCAAGGTTTGGTTGTCAAGATTAGGGTTCAAAGAGTTGGTATTACTAATTCGACATGAGTGATGCAGTAGGGATGATATAATTCAACATGTTTTTTGGAAATGTTAGATTGACAAAATTTTCTCGGGATGGTTTTAGGTTGAATTTAATTCCCTTTTAGTCTCACTCTCATGGAAGAGGTGTCCTCCTAGGGGACACTTGGAATGTCAAGGACAATTGCAAATTGCTTTGGCTTACAATTCAATTGGTTGTAATTGGCGTTTTACAGAAACATTGTTTTTAAGTTACATTCAACGAGGATCCTTAGTCCCTTACTTCAGGGGAATTGAGGTGCTTTAAGCTAGAGTTGCCTTTTGCTCTTGAGAGGCTGATGACCCCTTTGTAGCCCCACTCATGGAAGGGGCCCCTCCTAGGGGACACTTGGAATGTCAAGGACAACTTCAAATTGCTTTGGCTTGCAATTCAATTGGTTGTAATTGGCGTTTTACGGAAACATTGTTGTTAAGTTACATAATACATTCAATGAGGATCCTTAGTCCCTTACTTCAGGGGAATTGAGGTGCTTTAAGAAAGAGTTGCTTTTTCTCTTGAGAGTTAACCTTTGTGCATTCCATTGTAATGTTGAGTCTCACTTAGTGGGGACCTAGGCTCATACGTTGGCATTTCTAGCCTTTGTAGGCCAAGGCTTTCTCGACATTCTTTCTCTCCACCTGTTGTAACCACTTTGAAGCTTGATGTACGTTATCTGAAGTAATATATGCAACATTTTAACAAAAAAACATAGTGTATGTAAGGGCTGGATGATGTTGTGAGCAAAAAACATACCTCGAGGATAGGTGCTGGCTTTAATTAGCTGTGAATAAGATATGTTGCAAGTTATGGTATGAGAAAGTTGTAAGGTAAGAGTAAGATCTACAAGTTTAGGTTTCAGCCCCTTGAAGGCTCCAATAAATTGCAAAACATAAAGGAGTCCCACAAGATTGGGTTGTGTGAAGTTAGGTGTACCACAAGTTGGATCGTTGACTAAGTAAGCTGTAGAAAACTGAAAACATGCAAAGAGGTTTGGCTATAGGTTGTTGGAAGTATTTTAAGGCTTGACCTACTACACAAGCATAACATAATATTTTGTGTAGACAATGGAAGAGGAAGTTGAAGACATCCATATAGAGATGCTAAAGAGTTGGAAGATGAAAGATCTTTATAATGAATGTATATTGTAAATCAATTTTGTAATTGATGATTATATGTTTCTTTAATCAATTCAAATAAATACTAAGGCTCTCAAAGATGAATGTGTGAGAGTAGAGTGTTTTAATTGTACTTGCAATTGGTGAGAGTTTGAAGGGTGTGTGCGCTCTTTGTAATCTAGTGTTTAATGAGATGTTATCTAATATATATGGAATGTTGTCTCAATTGTTAAGTATTGTGAATTAATGTATATTTTATGTATGATCTTGCACTGAATGAGCTAAGGATAGGTTTTCCATTGTAAAATAAATAGCCTCATCATCATTTTGACCTAAACTCTGTTGGGATATTGAACAAGAAAGTTTGAAGGGTTTATATTTTTATAATTTATTTCAATCTTTCCATTTCAATGCTAAGAGAAACTAGTTTTGTAGGTTGTCTTGGAATTATTGATCATGATATTGTTGAGATGAACAATCTACATCGACAGGTATGCTGGTAATGTAGAAATTATTGTCCAAATGTAGTTTGTCAATCTATATTCAAGTCAACAAAGCATATGTGGTCTCCTAGTTTGCTTTTCTGAGTGGTCTCTCAACATATTGTTTTTTTGGCCGTGAATAGTTCATAAAGTTTTTATATATTCCACAGTTTGTACAAATTCAATTGCTATTTTACTATGCTTGGATCCAAAGGAGATGCTATGTTATTGTCTTGATATATGGTAAGAGTATGGACCAAAGATTGAGAAATAACCACTATAAGGAAGATGTATAAAGATTCATCAACCTTCTTATCTTATTCCCATGTTTTTTAATTTATAAAATATAAAAACTATATAAAAGAATATCATTTTACTATTGAGTTACTATTTTGTTACAATGCTATGATAAGAATACTTCATTAATAAAAAAGTGAACTTTTTCCTACCAAAATAATTCTATATTATATTGCAAATGACAATTCAACCTAAGATATTATCATTATTGTAATCTACAAATAACATATTTTTTTCTAGGTAACATATCTTGGGGAAAATCCTTGGGAACTTCACCATGTGCCATAAGAAGAAGGAAAAAAAGGAAACAATGGGCATAGAGATGGCGCTCACTAACCATTACTGCTGCCAATCTGAGTTGCTATGGGTGTAGAAGAGCCTTAGCCAAACAATTACCAATTGATTGACCACCAATTTAATAGTTATTGGATTTAATTAATTCCAGTTATTAGTGAAGCCCTCTTTTCCAAGCCACATCGTTATTAATCAATTCAAGATTGAAAT
>SNQJ01S0078490.1:0-14251 GCA_010110895.2 Picea sitchensis
TTGGACAGGTGTCATCCCCACAAGCCAGTGGACCCCCCCCCAAAAAAACCGCTTACCACCTTGGGGGGGTCCGAAATACCACCATGCCCTCGAAAAAAACCGCTTTCGCAGCTTTTTTGACCAGTCTTCTTCCGAGGCCGATTCTGGGTAAATAAAAATGAATTTTTAAAAAATGAGAGAGGTTTCTCTCCATAACAGCCTGAAAAACAAAAAACTCTCTCATTTTTTTCACAGGTTCCATGAACAGGGAGAATCGAAGCTGTCTTTCAGCCTCATTTTTCGGATTTTTGGTTTTTCTGTTACAGTCCCAATCTTACAGGAGTTGTTACGGCGATCTGGAGGCGAATATGGAGAAATCGAACGAGGTTTTAGTCCAGAACATGCCCATATACAATAACCTCCTTTAGTTTCTACCCAGGTGTCATAATTAAAGAAAAATAGATGTCTGAGTGGACCTCTTTTTCGCAGAAATCCAGCCCGTCTTTCATGGCGGACAGTTCAAGATTTTTGGGGATTTGTGGCTATTTTTGGCCGAAGAGGTTGAATCCAACTTCTGAAACTTATGGGGAGATCTATCCTATTTATTCATAGGATTTTAATGTAAAAAGGGTTGATCAGAGAAAAGACCATGATTCAGTTTTTGTAAAACAACTCACTGAGCTTTCTGTGTTTTTCATCAATTCAATAATACAGTGCTATGCTGCAGGATTCTTGTGACTATTTCGACTGGTGATGTGCATCCCTCTGTGTAAATTTGTTTCCATGTTATCATAATTAATGTCTTCCTCTGAATTATTCTAAGAAGATGAAGAACAGAATTGGTTTTAATGCACCCTTTGTCTCTGGCTTGGTATAGTTTTTTATGTTTTCCACTGAAGATTAAACTCAAAATTCTTAGTTGCTCTATGTTTAATTGGATTTCTTGAACTGTTCTGTCTCACCCATTTCATTTAAATTAAAGGATCCAGTGAGTTGTCTACCTTACCTTGAAAATATTAACCTGTTGACATGGATTTTTGATCGTTCGTTGCAGTGACTCCATAGCCCAAGGCCCTTTTCTCCTTCTCCAACCAAACCAATTAAAAAATCCAAACTCTGAACCCATTAACTAGCCTAATATATATTCAAACAAATCTATATCACACAGAGAGATCCCTCTTTGAGGCTGGGAGGGCTAGATCCAAGACTCGAAGTGGTTTTGATGTTGCCTCTGTGACTGCCATCACAGCCTTGGGAAAATTACAGAGTGCTAACATATACCACGGCGAATCAACAAAAAGTTGAGGTACCTGCGTAGCTTTTTCTTCTTGAGGGCCCTCTGATAGATCGACAATGAAATTCATACCCACAGCGTCGTAGTCCGACTGCACCATTAGTTTCACAAGGCCCTGACCTTTGACCAACTTTGTCGGCTTGATCTCAAGGTCGTATTATAACATGGCAGTTATCCACTTTCCCCTCCTTCCTTCTGGGTCGGGCTAAATAAGGACATCCTTTACCAAACTATTGGGAACTCAAGCGATGACGTGGGAGTGCAATATATATGTCCCGAATTCCTTCAGATCCTTTACTAAAGCGTATGACTAATTTTCCATAATGTCATACTTTAGGGGAGCATCGCGTAGTGTTCGACTGAAGTAGTCTATGGGTTTCTCGAAATCCTGCTCATCCTTCTGCAAAAGTACTCCGACAATAGTGTGCTCTAAGGCGAATGAAAAAAGGAGAAAATCTTTCGTAAAGTCCGGGTTGCTAGCACAAGGGATTTAGTCAGGGCCACTTTGATATATTCGAAGGAATTCTTGGCCTTTGGTTTCCACTTAATCTCATTTCCTTTCCTGAGCATACAAGTTATATGTTTTATGGTTTCCACTAGGTTTGGGATAAACCTTCTCAGAAAATTTACCTTACCCAGGAAAGATTGTACCTCCTTTTTACTGTGCGAGGTGTCGATATTCAAAATCCGTTCAACCCAGCTGGGGTATATTTTAATGCCTTCTTCGGAAATGATGTGCCCCAAAAGCTTGCCTTCCTCTACTGCGAAGTGATATTTCTTCGAATTTAGTGATATGTCGAACTTTCTGCACTTTTGAAAAACTCTCTTCAGGTGCTCGAGGTGTTGTTTATCGGATGTAGAGTACACTGTGATGTCTTCAAGGTAAATCATGAAAAAAATTTCCTTTTCATCAGTGAAAGTGATGTCCATTTCCCTCTAAAAGGTGGCACCAGTGTTCATTAGTCCAAACGGCATCTTAGTGTACATGAACATTCCCCACAGAGTGGTGAAGGTCGTCTTCTCTCTGTCGTCTAGGTGAACCATGATTTGGTTATACCCTAATAAACCATCCAGCATGGACATCCTTTGAGATCCCACCACCTTTTGCAATATGTAGTCCATTTTGGGGAGGGGGTAGTGGTCTTTAAGAGACGCCTTTTTCAAATTTTGGAAATCCACGCATAGCCTAATTTTGTCACTTTTCTTTCTCACAAGTACTAAGTTAGTTACCCACTTCGATAATATCAAAGAAACAATGATTTTGGCATTGAAAATCCTTTTAACCTCTTTCTCGATCATCGGTAGTAACAAGGGGTTTATCCGTCTCAGCTTTTGTTTGAAAGGATTTTGATCTTCCTTGAGAGGGATAACATGTTGGATTACCTTTGTGTCATACACTTTCAGATCATCGTATCTCCATGTGAAGACGTCCAAGAAATCCTTTATGAGTTTTATGTAATCTTGCATGACCTCCAGACTGAGATTTTTTTATAATTTTACCATCTTCGGCTCAGCCTCGGTATCAATGTTGTAGTCTTCCATGTCTTCTACGCTTGCATTGATATTGAGGTTCTTAGCCACATAATTTTTTTCAAACAACTTTTCCAGTGGCACAAACCCCTTCGGAATGATGTTATTTTTTAGTTGAATTATATCCCTTCCCGCGATCTAGTTTTGGAAAGGGTCATCGTCACTGCGCGCGTCTGTGCACTCATCTTTGTCGTCGCAGTATTCCCTGTCGAGGTTTGTGTTAGAGAACTCGTCTCTCATGAGGAGGAACCTTTCCACCTGTTTATCATCCTCAAACACCTGCCAGTGTTTGATGTTATCGGGTACTTTCGTCCTGTGCCTGACCTCGATTTCATATATTTTGTCTGGAAAAGAGGGGACCTTGAAAACTGAGGCTAAGGTGGCTAATGCATCGGCGATCTGATTTTGTTCCCTAGGGATAGCGGTTAGGTCATACTCTGAAAAACCTCCGAGGAGATCAAGAGCTAGATTTTTGTAAGTGCGCAGTCTAGGATGTTTGGTCTGGTACATGTCCTTCACCTGATTTATGATCAACTCGGAATCTTTGTGCACTTCTATCCTCTAAGCGCCTAGTTTTTTCAAAACTTGAAGGCCCAAAATTAGCGCTTCATACTCTGCCACATTGTTAGTGCATTTAAACGCGAGCTTGTATGAATGCAAATTCGTTCTTGTCTTAGGGGGTCTTACCCATATGCTAGCCCCAGCTCCCTCTCGGCTAACTACATCGTTGAAACTCATGTTCCACACCTGTCTTCCACACGGTCTTTTGGTTCGGCGTGCTCTATGATTTCCTGTGTAGTTCCATCATCGACTGTCGTGGTGGTCGTCAATCCTTCTTCCCCGAAGCTGATATGATTGTATAAAATAGATGAACCCACTTCGGTGTCGACGACATATATAGAATGGTTGTGGGGCTGCGTTTTGCTACTCACCATATATTTCAGCAGGACTTCCCTATACAGTCTTCTGTCATGGCCAAACACGGGAATAGTGGCATAGGTCATATCCATCTGCAATGTGCCTTTCAGCTTCGCAACCCACGATCTTGAGAGTAGCATGTCGAACTTTGCAGGTATGTCAGCGACGACTATGTCCATGACCATGTTCTTGGCGGGGATTTGGGCCAACGATACGACCATGTCTTTGATTAGGCCCAAACATTTGACTTTCCTTGAATCGAAAGAAAAAAGTTCTTTGTACAGTCTGGTGACCTCTAGTCCCAGCTCATCCATGACCACCTTCGGCATGAGATTATGTGATGCACCAGAATCAAGCATGGCATTATGTAAGTTCAAATCATGGATCTTCAGACTGACATAAAAAGGGGGGACGTCTTCCTCATCACTCATCTCTTCGACGTGCGAACCAAACAAAATGGCGAGGTGGTCATCTCGAACGTTCAGAGTACCAGGGGGGCCTCCTATTTTCAGCATCTTTATGATTTGTTCTTGATACTCACCCTTTCTAATCAGCTCATTGAATGGGACAGAGATTTTTATT
Organism: Picea sitchensis; assembly: GCA_010110895.2. NCBI lineage: Eukaryota > Viridiplantae > Streptophyta > Pinopsida > Pinales > Pinaceae > Picea > Picea sitchensis. The sequence goes on from SNQJ01S0078490.1 coordinate 4,304, forward strand.
TTTTCCATTTCATGTTCAAAATTGAAAGGGGGACAGGTCTTCTCTACCTCTTTCCGCTTGTTTCTCGGCTTGTATCCGAGGATTTTTTGGGGATTTCCTGCTTCGAATTCATCTTCTCAGCTGCATCCTTGGACCCGTCATCTAGTCTTGATCGGCTCGTGGAGGGTGCGTCCACTGTAGGCCCCTTCACGGAGTCTGTTTCTTTCAACTCGGCAGGTGCATATTTACTCCAGAGATTATACTTCTTCTGAAAATGCATGATAGCATTCTAATAACTTTTCTTAAATTCCTTTGTCTCCCAAGACGGTGCACCATCTGTTTCGAGTAACATGCCATCATAGATTTCTAGTGTGAAGTCTTCGTTTTGGCTCATATATCGATCCTCTTCACTTTTTGTCAAGAACACGTGCGGGTTTTTATCATCACAACAGTGCATCTGGTCGTCGAAAGAATGGTCAAAATCCTCTTCTGCGTAGTTGTTCCAGAAAGGGTGCCTTCTCTGCTGGTCACCTGGGTCCTGCTACTTGATTTGAGGAATCTGACCCCTCCAGATATTTTGATTTATGGGTTGCGGGTCGTTTTGGTCTCGTGCAGCAGGTCTGTTTCCCACAGACATTTGTTTCATCAATGTTTCCATGGTTTTCATCATCATATTGAACCTGTCGTCTGAGGACCATGACGTTGACAGTTGTGTGTCTCTTTGATGTATTTTGTTTCTCTGATTGAAGTTCGATTTGATTTTTCCCGACGCCATCATGTTCACTTTGACCTCGACAACGTTACTCATTATGGCATCCAGGTTTTCTAACCTTCTTTCTCTCAGCAGTAGAGAAAAGTCATTGTCGAACGAATCTGCGTACCACAGTTGTGCAGCACCGGGCGGGGGTTTTACTTTGGCAGGTATGGAGTTGTATATTTTCATAAAACGAGCAGAGAACTCTTGCACCATTTCCTCTGGTGCTTTCTTCATGTTATTGTATTGTGTCAACAACTGCAAAGGGTTCTTCTTGTCCCCCCATTTATTTAGGAAAGATCTTTCGAATGTCGTGAAGTCCCGAATTCTAGTGGATGGGAGGGCCTTGAACCAATTTCTTACGTCTCCCGAAAGGATTTGTGCAAAAAGCCTCATCTTTGCATCCACGTAATCTACCTCCTCCAAGTCGACAAAGTCATTAAACCAGTCCAGGTGTTTCTCAACGGAAACATCTCCCTCAGCATCGTAGAGTCTAATTCTTTGGTTATAATTCTGAGATAATTTGTGTAACTAGGATGGCAAGATGAGGGGGATGAATCTAGCAACCATATCCCTAGGAGGATTCAGATTTTGGGAGGTGTTATTTGTCACTAGAGATGGGAATTTTTTGGGGTCGAAAACAGTCTCATCCAAACCGGTCTCTGACTTAGACCTAAATAGAGTTTGTTTGAAAATGGCGTCAAACTCTAGGTCGTCGATGCTCTGCACATCGTCTTTGGGCAGGGATAGACTTCTATCCAAGAAATAGAATGGGCTCAATGCCTACTCTCTAGCCTTCCGCAGAATCCTCTCCGGGTTGTATACGGGCTCAGAGGAGTTTGGGTCAGGATTCGCTCTGGTGTAAAAGGTCTTTGGAGCCAGGTTTCCCGAATAGTGCTACTTGGGGGGGCACTGGTTTGTTTGGACTGGAGTCGCCAGAGTAAACGTTTCAGCTGATATGGGTGTTTTTCCCTCTGTTACCCTCGGGGGTCAAACTACAATGTTTGTCATTCTCCCAGGGAAAAAAATTTCAACTTTGTCCCCGACAATGGCGCCAGAATGTTAGCACTCCGTAAATCTATTTTTCTGATGAAAAGACGATGAAGGTAACTTTTCAACCAACTTTGAGACCCGAAAAATAGCCTTTCGGATATGGAGAGGGCTCTCTCAGAAATGGCACGGTCTCCGCATGGGATATATATTTATGAAGGATGGCTACATTTAAAACTGGTGATGAAATGCTTCTGGTTATATTGGCGTAGGTAAGTAAAACTCAAGCTATGGGGTCGGTCTGAGGAAGAGATGGAGAAAATGAATCAGTGACTGGATTCGAGAGGAAAAGTCTAGGCGAGCGACAGCCTTCAGTGTTAATCGTAAAGTGTGGTGAAAGAAAAACAGAGGGAGAAAACTCAAGAGTGTCGTTGTGGATGAATTCGGAATTAGCTTGAGAAGAAAACACTTTGCCTAAGTGGTGCAAACAAGGGGCGCAGTACAGCGAATCCGCAGGTTCGAAATTTCATTCCAAAGTAGACGAAATGAGATATGGAATTAAAGATAACAGGAAAAAACATACGTAGAGAAAGAAACACAATACATCCAACTATCGCAACTAGAATCTTTACATCAAAACACAGGACCTTTGCATTAAGTTTCGGTCAAAAAACACTCAGACTTCTTACAATGGCATTTGTTTCTTAAAATTGCCAAAAAACCCTGGTTACATCGAAAAGATGAAATATATAAATTAGGGTGCCGCTTGGGTTGCCCTCTATTTTAACTGCTAACTCTAGACTAGGAAAATCCATGCCACATGCGCAAGAAACTCTTCGCATGGCACCATCTGAAAATAGGCAAAAATCATGCATGTCTACTAGTAACCGTATTCAAGTTTTTCCACGAGATCAAATCGTCGGTCAAGACCCGACGTAGGGAAAAAATGTGTCGTTGTGTCCCTCAATCAGCTATCCATATGAACAGGTGTCCTTCCAAAACTAGATGTCTGCAATGTTGGTTTCACCTCCCATTACACGCCTATTTGTTGGGAGCTGCACACAGCAAACGACTGTGTGATTCCTGTGATCGTTACCAAAATGGTGATATTTTTTCATAGGACACGTATCACTCAAAAACTATCATGAAGGACAACGTCGCTCGTTAATATTTTTTTTCTTGTGCGGAGGTGAGAGCCATATAGACTTCTTGTTCAGCTGCTCTACCTTCTTCGAGATACTTTGCGTGCCCTTCTCCTACTAGTCTTTGTTCTTCCCGCAGCTGGACAATAACGTTTTGAGCCTCCTTAAGATTCCTTTTCAGCCACATCACACTCCCTCTGTGACTCTGTGCAGTTGATGCCTCTGCGACCTTTGTCACTAGCTATCTTTTTAATTCCCTATTTTCCTGATAAATCTCGGCAATAGCCATCTTTGCCTGCTTCAGCTGCTAAGATGGAGTTTCCTCACTTGTCCCTGTGGATTCCACCTTCGTGACCTCCTTGTTCTTTCTCAGCCTGCCTCTTCTCTGAGGCAGTTGTTTTCTGGAGGCAAACACCCCCACTGTCTTCCCCTTCTATATGAATTTCTCTCTCTCAGTCGTTTCACATCTTAAAATGGTCTCTTTTGTAAGTGACAAAATGGATCCTTCTATGCTTCTAGGAATGGTTTCTGCGGTCTTGAAAGAATTCCAATATCTCTGAGGTTCGGACCTCGCAGTTCTATCACTATGCGCACCCTTTCCTGTACTCTGAGAAAAATCCATGGGGTGACCAAGGTGAAATCTACGTGCAAATGTTTTGAGAAAATGTATCGAGGAACAGCTCTGGACCAATTGGATTGGCAAAAAGAAAATTGGGATAAACAACTTAGGCCAGGTTCTACGACTGGAGAAACATGTCGAGTATCTAAGATTTATAGAGAATTGGCCCAGAGAGGAGAAATTGTTGGATATTGATGAATTTATGCCGATGAGAAGTTTCAAGTCGACTCTCAAGTTATTCATGGCAAATCCTTGCATGTGGAACACAGGTGATACGATTTTCTGTGTAGGCATAATTATAATGCTGCAATTCTTCATTCCTTCAGCCTTCATAATAAAATGATAATAACTGCGGCACTTGCCGACGCGGCCTTTATTTAACCATTTGACCTGACAAGGGTACATAGGAGCTAGTTTCTTAACGGCATTCGACCTTTGGGAAAAGACAAGCCCATACCACGTATACAGTTTTCGACTCTGACACCCCTTTCCCTTTTCCAAAGGCCAACTGACCATTTCTTGACTTCAGCATCGTGGTATTACATACCTGACTTCACATGTTTGGGCGCATGGATCAATATGTGACTCGGAATCGACTCTAAAAGGAAAGAAAGGTGGTAGCGCTAACACGATCCACGTGTGTATGGACTTTCATGATATGAACAAAGCTTGACCAAAAGATAATTTTCCATCACCATTCATTGACCAGATTATCGGTGAATGTGCAAGTTGTGAGGTCTTTTCTTTTATGGATAGTTTTTTCAGGTACAACCAGATTCAGATCAAGCCTAAGGACCAAAATAAAATGGCGTTTATATGTCCTTGGGTTACATTCGCATATAGGAAATTTCCTTTTGGCCTTAAGAATGATGGATCCACTTTTCAGCGGGTCATGTTGTTTTCATTCCACAACCTCAAACACATAGTCAAGGAATATCTTGATGATATGGCATCACGTTCTCGTAATAGATATGATCATACTGCCCACTTACAACTTATGTTTGAGAGGTGTCACTACTACCAGATTCGCCTTAATCCGAATAAGTGTAGTTTTTGCGTAACATCAGGTCACTTGTTAGGTTTTTTCGTGTCAACTAAAGGGATCATGGAAGATCCTATGAAGGTTTAGGCAATAGTCCAATTGCCTGCCCCACACACAATCCCCTATCTTCAAAGTCCACAGGGGAAAGCCAACTTTCTTCGGTATTTTTTGCCAACTATGTCGAGATTACTAAAGGGTTTATGTGTCTCTTAAAGAAAGGGGTCCCATTATATTGGGATGAAGTGGCTCAATGCTCTTTCGAAGCGTTGAAATGTGCTCTGAAGTCTTCCCCTCTATTTAGTCCTCTGGATTATGGAAATTATTTCTTCTTGTATTTGGTTGTTGCAGTCAACTAGTGGCATGGTCTTGGTCCAAGAGGATGATGCGCTCAAAGAGCATGTTATATACTATCTTAGTTGAGGTTTGGTAGGACCAGAACTCAAATAAACCCATGTTGAGAAGCTGGTGTTAACAGTTTTCCATGTTGTCCAACAATTATGTCATTACATATTACTTCGCAAGACCATCGTTGTGGTTTTCGTGAACCCGTTCAATATGTATTGACAGGACGGGTTATTGGTGAAAAAATCAGTTGATGGATAGCCATCCTACAAGAATTTGACTTGGATTTTGTTTCAGCAAAATCTAAAAAGTCCTTGGTTTTTGCTAAAATAATTTTGAAACTTCTGGTCGAAAGTGGTAACGATTTTCTCGAAGAGTCACTGATCAATGGGTATATTTTCTTTATTTCATCTTTGGACCCTTGGTATCTTCATACTTTGAAGTGTCCTTCTTCTGCTTCTCACAATGAGCATCGATGAATTCACCATCAAGCGCAGAACTATCTTATCATCAATGATACTTTATATCGTAGAGGAGTTGATTGCATTCTCCATCATTGTCTCACTCATGAAGAGGCATAGCTTGTGTTGAATGACTCTCACACTAGAGCATGTGGCGGTCACTTGTCTGGGTCAGCAACAACCTAGAAAATTCTTCGTACCGGATACTTTTGGCCCTCATTGATCAAATATTATGTAAAGGTGGTCAAGAAGTATCACTCGTACCATATCTTCTCTTAGAAGATGTGGAAACACCCTGCTCCCATGTTTTCAGTTATTGATGTTGGTCCCTTCACCAAGTGGGGGATTGATTTTACTACATGTCACCCAGCTTCATCTAGGGGGAATCGTTATATCATCGTGGAGGTAGACTACTTCACTAAGTGGGTTGAGGCCATGCCGACATTTACCAATGAAGGAGAAACAGTTGCACTTTTCTTTTTTAACTAGATTGTAGCCAGGTTCGATATTCCGAAGGAAATTTTCACATACCATGGCAGTCACTTCCATAACAAGATGATGTCCAAGTTAACATCAAAACTAGGGTTTAAGAAAGAACATTTATCACCTTACTACCAACAGGTGAATGGTTAATTTGAGGTTGTTAATAAGTCTCTCAAGACTATTATTCAACAGATGATCAATTCGACCAAGTCGAATTGGAATTTGATGTTGTAATCGACACTTTAGGCTTATCAAACCTTAGTCAAGAATGCTACTAATTTTTCTCCTTTCCAACACATTTACGAGTTGGAGGAATTCTTTCCTATAGAGTGCCAAATCCCCTCTCTTAAGTTGGAAATGGAACTATTGCCCGACACTACTCCACTTGAAGAGTGTCTTCTATATCTTGAGAAACTAGATGAGCAGCGTTGAGATGCAGCCTTGGCCAACGAGGCTCACAAACAATGTGTCAAGTGTCATTATGATCGATCTGTCCACCCTCAAGTTTTCTCCGAAGTTGATCTTGTCTTGGTCTATGACCAAGATAAATATCCCTTGGGGGTAGGAAAATTCAAACCCATGTGGTTTAGATCATTCATTCTTAAGAAAGTTTTAGAAAAGGTCCTATCAAATAGTTGATTTTGAGGGTAATGCTTTATCGGAGCCTAGAAATGGGCTCTATCTTAATAAGTATTATGCTTAGGTCAGTCACCTGGGCATGACTTCTTGTATATAATTCATAGCTTTATTTATACATTTTTGTCTTTTTGTCCTATGGATGTGTAGTTTATTGTGTTTATTTTTCACTATGGAAGATGTCAAGTGAATCGTAGGTCTATGTTGGGTTCGCAGACAGTGTTATTCAACACACTCAAAGGATTTCTTCCACATCTTGGGTGATCTTCATGCCCTTTGATCAATTGATGTCTTCTAGAGGTATTTTTCTAGGCGAAGCAACCAATAATTTTGTTGAGTACAATGTCATAATAGAATTATTGTGTGATGCCTTGTCACATGGCATTTCTCACCTCTGAATCTATCTAGATGCTCAATTGGTCGTGTCTCGATTAACTGGAGTATACCGTGTCTATGATCCCACCCTTCATTGATGATTCCTTAGGGTACATGTCTTAGAACGCTATTTTGATTATATTGATTATATTAATGTTCTTAGGAGATCTAACAAACTAAATGATACATTGACTAATCATGTATTAGATTGGCATATTGCTCACACATAAAAGTAAAATCACACACATACATGCATATGTAAATACATTTGTGTAAAATGTTTTATCCATAAGGCAAAAAGATGTATATATATAATAATGTGTCCAAAAAATAATGTCATAAGTACATAAGTGGGCCATAAAGCCTCAAATAGAGTCAGTATACATCGGTTGGATTAATCCCTCACTACATAAGAGAGTACAAAAAGGGTGCCCTTGGCACATATGCGGTCCAGTGATAGCTATGGCCTAGCTCTGTTGGCCCTAGTGTAATGAATTACGACATTTGCAAGATGTTGGAACAACTAAACCCAAGTCTTGGGTACCCCTATAATAAGCGACAACATGGCCGGGGGAAGGTCCTATATCTATTCCATCGGCACTGGACGAGTGAGAGTTGTCAGTTTCCTCTCTGCGCATCGTAATACTCTCTAAGCCTCTCTGGTTGGTGGTCCTCCCACGACTGGTGGTCCTCCTGCTACTGATGGTCCAACATCCTCTTGAAGACAATGCCTAGTCCTGTTGAATTCGACTGGTCATACTGGTCCCATGTCTGTATCTAACAGATTATAGAGTTGGTACTTTGACATTACCATAAAAAGGATAATATTTAAAAACTAAAAATAAAATAACTTTAAAATATGAAGTAATGTGTACCTATCTCTCTCTGCTCCTCGCTAGGGGGTATAGGTATATCAGAATCCCTCAGGAAATAGATCCTTGTGTAGGGGTAGTCATCGATCATAGGAATTTGACATGCCCACCAGTCAAATAATTTATCATCGAAGGCCTCATTCACTCTCCCTACACCTTGTCGAGGAAAAAAATCTGCCCACCTGCATAATGATGGAAAGAAGGAAATATGGCCTTGTACTGTCTCTCGCGAGATAAGTCTTGGAACTCTCTTGAAAAATAAAGTGCACAACATAGTCATGAACCTGAAGTTCTTATTTGTTTTTCTTATGTAGTCATTCAATTGTTTTTTCATACATGTGAGCATCATAGTGCTCTAGTACAAAATGGTGGCCTGTAGACACTGAGTTGCACAATGCATCTGTGCACGTGACTCCTGATGAAACCCTCCAGAAGAACATGCAGCATGGGAATCATAACATTTTCTCCAGTTACACCTACTGTTACCAGTTCTTTGAGGACACAACATTTTTAAGGGGAAGGCAATGTTATGAACATAAAAATACACATAAATAAGATATTAATAAATATAACAATTACATGATAATTACTAAATAATTATTAATAATGAAAAGACATGGATATTAGTTATGGGCACCCCTACATGGGTATATAAGCGAGCCCTCATTTCTCAATTGTAATCATCAGATATTATTCATTTATCAATTATTATTCAATTCATAAATAAGCTTTTGTGTAATAAATAACGAATTTATTCGTTACAAAGTGTTATGGATCTAATGATCCACCCAATCATGTAAAGTACTATCTGCAGGTCGAGGCTTCTGATCTTATGAATTCGCACCTGAGATTCTACTTTATTAGTGTCAGCCTCGCAATAAATGCCAATATAGTCTTGTATTTTGTGCGGACCTGGAGGAAAGGTCCTCAAGTTAACCGATTCCCCACTCCTAGAGAGGCAGGTCAAAAAGTATATATCCTCATTCATTGGAGTCAATGATTGGAACTCTAGCATGAAGGCCTCTGCATATGGGTGTCAATACTCTATCAAATGGTTCAGTAAACTAGGTTGTTCCTTCATGAGTGGACACTGAAAGAACTTCCACATAACACACTGCTTGAACATGGCAATGGCCCCTAGATTCTCCTCTACCAAGACATCTAACTCCTCATGTTCTCTCTCTTGCCAGTGAACATACATCTTGTTGCGTAAAAAATTTTGAGGTTAGTCCCTTGTTTCATTTTTTTGAAAGCTTAAAGAGATGTGCAAGGATTTTCTTTAAGACAATCGTGTATGTATGTGTGCTAAGTGTTACTTTGGTCATGTATATATGTGTGTTGAGCATGGACATACCGCGTACACATAAACCCAATCTTTTTACAAGGGTGTGTTGAGCACCCAACACACCCTAAAAAGTCTACATCAAATTTCACCTTTTTGGGTACCACTTGATCTTTTGGCATTGTCTAATATGAAAAATGTGTCCTTTGCTTGTCATTTTTTATTCTCATTAAGTCTTAAAAGATTTCTTAAACATGCGAGAAATCTATAACTTAAAGAAATAGAGAATCATCAACCAAAACTTTTCCCAACACGTTCACAGACTCGGCGTTGGAAAGAATTACAGGAGGAAGAAAATCACTCGAGAACACTAGAGTCACCGATCGTCGATCCTCATCAGCATCGGCGAATGGACGTTTTCTTTTGCGAATGAACTTCTCTAAGGATATCGTCGATGACTGATTCTCTTGGCATCGACAAAAGGTTAAAAGAATAAGCGTTGAACGAAAATGAAATAATAAGCGTCAATCGTCGACTACCGAAACATTTTCGGTATCGGGAGATTCAAAGGACGATAACCCACGAAGAAACTATGCGTTAGTTTTATTTCCGAAGGTCAATCCCTGATACTCGCCCGATATCAGTAGTCGTAGTGTCAAGCTTAGTTTAGTGCGTTCAACTTAAACTAAGTCCTGAGTCTGACCATTACCCATAAGCTAAGTTCTCGGTCATTAGTAGCTTGTATCCTGAGACATTGGTGCCATGTCAATACTATACAATGAAGCCAATCGGCATCGAAAGTTTTCTCAGGAGGATACTGACGGAAACATGCATAAGAATATCATCGATTCCCAATCTTCCCACTAAGAAGACAATGCGATGGGACGTTTTAGCTCTGAGATATGCTAGATATGATGCATTTAAAGGTTAATTAATTCTAGAATCTCGCACTAGTTGCTAATTCGTGCGTG
>SNQJ01S0078490.1:14333-25055 GCA_010110895.2 Picea sitchensis
TTGTAGATATTTGGTAGTAGATTGTTTTGAATTTCACCCATTACTTGTATTAATTGGTTGATACGACTGGTAGGATATCTCCCGTTATATTCTCTAAGTCATTGAAAAAAAGGTTATTCTGTGCGCAAAGGAATTTGGATCATTCTGAAGAGCGAGACGAGCAGTCCAGGGATAGCTTCCAAGGTCTAGTGAGTATAAAAACAACAGTTTAGCAAGAGTTACAGGTATGTACCAGTCTATGGATGTTTTATGATTCATTTTGAATGTTTTATCCAATGTCATTCTTTACACCTGCCTAAAGATTGTTTTCGGTTGCAGGAACGATGCCTCCAAAGAAGCCCACCACCATGAAATCTCCAAGAGCACCAAAGCTATAGGAACCAAAGGTGGGAGAAGGTTCCTCCCTAGCGGTGGCGAGACAATTGGAATTCGCTCCAAAACCAATGCCCTTCATCAAAACCACCACCAAGAAAGATTATGTTCAACCCCGGGCCTTTGGATATACAGGGGCGAACATTGGGACCAAGATAGTATTCCCGCGTTGGGAATAACTTTTCAAGAATATTAAGTGGGAGGAACTCCCTGAATATACCCCACACAGCGATCCTGATATGAGAACAATCGACGATGAAGTCCTCATGAATGTAAGAAAGGCATATCTGCACATGGTGGCGAGCAGGACTCCGGTATTCCCCTGCATTGAACTCCTAAAATGGCTTATTTATCACACAAACACACAAAGGTGTTTTATTAATGATGATAGTGGTAGATGTGTCAGGTTTTTCCTTCCAGTAGAAGTGTAGAATTATTACAAGCTCAGAGAGCCAGAAGAGCGGTTGAATACTGATTTCATTTTGAGCTTCTATGAGAAACACAACACCAGTAAGGTGATGGCTTCCTAGTGGAGAGAGGATAAAAATTTCACCAACCAAACCTCTGGCTAGTACCCAATGGCCAACCTTATAGAGACTTAGATCTATCTAATGGACCTCCTCTCCAGATTGCATGGGGAAAAAGAATGCTCCAGGCTTTCAGAAGCTTGGATGCCTCTAGCATATACCGTAGCCATTTCTGGAATAAGTTTTAACTGGGGTGCAATCATATCCAAACAGTTGAGCACCTACATCCAGCAAGCTCACACACCGAAATAAGGAGAAACCCCATCCTTTTACATGGCATCTTATATTTTGGACGTCATCTACGCCAGAAATGATTTCATTGGAATGAACTTAAATTGGCATACCTCAGACCTCCCAGTCCATGTTTATTTCGGCATCTTGTGGGAGAACAGGTACAATAAATCCTACTCTCTCATCTGCGACCAGTTTATCGCACACATTTATTTGTTTTTTTTCAATAAAGAATGCCCAAGGCTATCAAACGCAGGCAAAATGATTATATCAAAGGTTGGCCACTAGTATATAGATGAGCATGATACCTACATCAGGGTTTTCGGCGCCACCGGAGCACCTCATATGCTACCTGTATATGTCCCTGATCAACTAATAGTAGGGTAAATATGTTATCAGAGCATACTGCAAGGTTACAATGCTACTTTGGTAAAGGATAAGAAGCGAGCCTTCATACCCTATGGTTTTCATGTTGGTTTCTACATGGTGAAGGACATTGCTCAAGCCAAACAGAAAGGGTTGAACCAAATGGAGTTTTGTTTCCAGACCAGTCTCTTTCGCAAGCATGACCCGAAAGGTTTACTCCTGAAGCACGCATCACAGGTATTGTCGTGTTGGCCATACGCCCATGACAGGTTTGAAGATGAAATCTTCACCGATAATGCTCAAGACTGGGAAGAGGTGATGGTGAGGATAGCTAACCCCAAGGAAACTAGATTCAAGGCTACGAGTTGGGATGAGCAAGAAACAGTCCTAGAACAAATAGTTCAGGAGACCATCAAGACAAGAGAAGAAATTATATCATTCGGAGCGGTGGGATCTCCCCAGGGGACCACCGAAACGGTAGGGATTGCCCAAGTAGCCCCAGTACAAGCTAGGAATTTCTCTGAAATTCAAGAGGTACAGGGGATGGGGGGACTCATGTATCAACATGCCTAGTTGTTAATGAAGCAGATGTAGGATAAACCAGACCTCATCATAGTGCCAAAGCATCTGACCGAAATCCCAGAAGAAAGCCCAGTGGGGGTGACTAGCCCTGATTCCATAAACCTTGGTAATGACAATGGGTCAAATGACCATAATTCCATGAGGCCATGAGTTGGATCACCAGCAGGTGTGATGATTCGACCAGAGGCGGGCCAAGTATCAGTGGAAGCAGGCATGCCTAATCCTTTGAGCAAATTTATAAATATATATAACGATGATGAGGGCCCAGAGACATCTCTCGAGACCCCGGTGTAGATACAAGAAGAAAAAGGACCTGAGAAGGCTTCTTCGCCTGATCCCAGGGTTCGAACCCAAGAGGTCCGAGGGAAAGAAATAGAAACCGAAAATGTTCCCTACACGAAGAGGCTCGATGCACCAAAGACCCGAGCAGATGATCCGAAAGACAATTCGGAACCAGATGAGTCAAAGGAAGGATCCCCACAAAAGGAAATCAATGTTCCAAAGACTGATGGACAAGTAAGTATCGGGTCTTTTCCCGATGTCTCTATTTCCCTTGATACTCAGATCTCCGATGAGCGACAGGCAGAGGTTGGACCCTCAGAGTACAACGAGAAAGTTCTAGAACACGATATGGAACAATTATACACCATTGGAAATATGGGAAACACACTTACATGGGGTGATCAAAAAATTCTTGAACCGGTGGACGACGTGGCCTAGAAGGAGGGACTAAGAATGAATGGTTGAATATATATTTTATATAGTATTTCAAACAGCCTATAGATTCAAAACAGCCCACATGCATGGCTATTCATTACCAAATAATCCCACACACGCTAAGTACTACTGAAACGAGTAACTCACCCTAGCTATAGGAAGTACCCTTTCACCCTGAAATACCTTACGTTCTCCCTCACGAGGAGATAAATCAATTCAGAAGAATCAATAGAGACTATGCCCGATAGATCGGTGTGTTATTTTTAGCTCCCATACTCCCTCGAATAAGACAACAATGCAGACCTGTGGTTAGTACTCCCGACGAGGTTTTTGTGCACTTGATAGAAGACTTAATAGATTTCACAATCACCAAAATCCAAGAACCTCTTGATTTGGTACCTGAAACGCCAGTCGGCGACGTCTCTGAACCAGACGATTTTTTAGAAGAGGAGGATTTTAACTCAGAGCCTCAAGATATGGAAGATAACAACAACCATAAGGAAGAAGGGGAAAACCCACTCCAAAAAAACCAACCTTGGTTGTCTGGAGACGTCGTGGCCATCCCGGGACGAGTACATAATCTTCCCCGACACCCAGAGAAGCTACTTCCTAAATTTGACCCCAAAAATTCAGGATTGCATGAAGATCATATCAAGAAATTCATATTGGCAATCAGGCTTATGAATGTCCAACATGAAGACGTAGTATGCAAAATTTTCCCCTATACGTTTGAAAATTCGGCTTCCACATGGTACTTCAATCTACCCATAGGATCTATAACCAACTGGACGAAGTTCTGGAAATATTTTCTAGATAAATTTGCCGAAGAAACTACTATGGGAGCTCTGATGGCCAAGTTGTTCTCCACCACCATGAGTTTGAAATAAAGGGTCAAAGACTTCAATCAAAGGTTCACAACCATCTTGAATAAGTTTCAACCTGAAGCTAAGATAACTCAGGAATTGCAAATCGAAGTTTATGCTAACGCTCTCCCAACTTCTATTTCCATGTTCGTGAAAAGGGCTGCTAAACGAACCCTAGCTAAGAATTTTGAAGAAGCCAAAATGACAGAATTCCATATGAAAGGGTGTAAAGAAGGCCAGGTTTATTTAGTTAATAAAGAAGCTCAACCTTGTCCCAGGAGAGGACACCTTTTGACTAGACCGTCGGGGAAACAAGTAGAACAGAATCCCGACAAGGGTAATGTAGACATAGAAGATCTACAACGCATGGTTAAGAAATTATCAAATGAGATCATAGACATGAATAGAAACGCAGGGGAAGGAAACCAAGGCCAAAGTCCCTATAAGCCTTTATTTAAAAGGAACCCATTGTTCAAGGCATTTGAACCTCCCCCAGCTAGCTTAAATATCGATCTAGGGAATGTAGCATTTGATTCTTTCTATACGTATCACCACGAAAACCACTCTGAAAGAGACTTCCCTCAATGGGTGCATGCCATGAATTTGATGGTCAATCGGTTTCTAGACTAAGTCTCCCTGATTGAACAATCAAGTAGTTCAATTATGAATATTGTTGACCAGGAAGAGATTGATCCACCATAATATATAACCATGCTAATATGGGATCTCGACCTAATCATGCCTTCCGAAGACTTGTTTGACTCTCCAGAACGACTCGTCGAGGTCTCGGTGGTGCAAACACACAGTAAAGGTCCACTTGTCTCAAAATATATTGTTGCTACCCAAAATTAGAGAAATAAGACAACTCCCGATCACCCGAAAGCACCTTTTTCTCCCAGTAAAAAACCTATAAACATACATACCCAAGAATCGCCCAAACTAGATTACAACATAGTTGAAGATTTGAAGTTAAGGGATAATATATCAATCATGGACATATGCAAGATCCCTCAGCAGAAGGACTTCCTACTACAAGCTTTGAACTCAGTAGAAAACCCTACAATTGGCAATGGTCAAGAAAGAAATCTAGCTTCCACAGACCCATTAAATAAACCAACCCTGAATACCTGTTTAGAAGATAATAAGGGGAATCCTTTTGTCCCACCTTTCCTCTTAACGTTCGAAGTTTTCAACAAGAACCTCCATAATTTTTTGGTAGATTCAGAAGCATCCTCCAATGTTAATCCCTTGTCTATTTGCAAAAACTTAAATGCAATTCCTCTTAAGAGAGATAAACATGTAATACAACTAGACTGAACCCAGGTCAAGGTCATGGGGGAACTCAAATATGCAATGATCAAAATAGGGACACACCCCAAGTTTGTGCTAGTTATTGACATCATTGTAGTAGATATCCCAGAGGCCTATGGTTTATTACTAAGTCGAGATTGGTCTAAAAAGTTAAATGGATACTTCAGTACAGACTGGGCACACCTTTGGCTCCCACTGAAGGGATATAAAAGCATGATTAGAATTGATAGAGAAAGGTATCTGAAACATACCATCACTAACCTAGAAACCTTTAATGAACCCTCATCGACAGAGTTCCTCGTGCTAGGAAATTATTCCTACGACTCCTACTTTGGGAACTTCCCCCCTATCTTATCCGATGTCCCTCTCACCTAGAAATTTGAAATGGTGTTTCAAGAGAAATCGTCGATACCGACAGAAGAAACCCTCTTCTGCCAAGAACCTACGTTAGGAATCCTAGATCTAGTAGTAGGAAAAGAGGAAAGTAACAGGAAGTGGGAAGTTGACGCACCTTGCCTGAAATGTTGGACCCTATATTTTTATGGATCTAAATCACAAGAAGGGTCATGAGCTAGATGCATCCTCATTGACCCAGAGGGTAAACTTAGTTTCCTATCCTGTAGATTGGAATTTGAATGCAAAAACAACACCTCTGAGTATGAAGCTCTAGTATAAGGTTTGAAGAAATCCATAGACTTGGATGTCAAAGAATTGAAGGTTTTTAGAGACTCTAAAATCATCGTTAGACATGTAAGGCATACTATACATTGCAATTCCCCACACCTGAAAAGTTATCAACAGGAAGTGCATAGGTTAATAGAGAATTTTGAAGCCTTCAACATTACAATAATCCCCAGAGAAAAGAACATCCTTGGTGATTCCCTGGCCACAATTGCTTCAAGGATGTCACCTCTGGAAGACTATGAAGTCTCCCAATTCACTGTGGAACTACTCTACAAACCATCGATGCCCAACAATATCTCTAATTGGAAAGTCTTTGAAGGAGATGAACATATCGTAAACTTCCTGACTAACCAAGACAATTTCAAATATTTAGCCATTGAAGATGAGGTATTCCATGGGAAATCGACATAAACCGATCCTTGAATAGGCCAGTCTATTGACAAATCGAAATCTTACACCATCCCGAAAGGGATAACTAATCTAGAAAATCTGTTTGATCTTAAAGAACGTTTTAGAAAGCCTAAGAATGCAAAGATCGGTAGCTCCTGTCCCCTACATGAAACTATAAATCTTGAAACCCCAGAAAATACAAATAATGTGAATCTCGGCGAGACTATATCCAAAGAGGAAAGAAAGGCTTATCTCAAACTGTTCATACAATATCAAGATGTCTTCGCATGGTCCTACCGAGACCTGAAAACCTACGACACCCAGATCATTCAACACACTATACCATTAAAACCTGAGGTCAAACATTTCCAACAGAAGCTCTAAAAGTATCACCCATCCTTGGAACCTCTCATGTATCAAGAATTAAAGAAACTTTTAGATGCCAAGATTATTTTCCAAGTTAAGCATTTTGCATGGGTAGCAAATCTGGTTCTTGTGAGGAAAAATTCTAGAGAAATTCGCTTATGCGTAGATTTCAGAAACCTCAAAAAAGCTTCAGAAAACGACAATTACCCAGTCTCACCAATGGAGCAACTCTTGTAGACCATTTCTGGCTCAGATATTTTCTCTCTACTGGACGGTTTCTCAGGTTACAACCAAGTCCTAGTTTTGGAGGAGGATCGTTTAAAAAATACCTTCTGAACCAAGTGGGGAACCTTCACTTATAAACGCATGCCTTTTGGGTTAATCAACGTAGGAGTGACCTTCCAAAGGGTTTTATGTAGCATTTCGGGGACTAATCAACAAGTATGTTGTAGTGTATCTGGACAACGTAATTGTGTATTCAAAGAATAGAGAAGAGCACATCCAACACTTAACTCAAATTTTCGAAAGGTGTAGGAGATACGGTATATCCTTAAATCCAAAGAAAACTATTTTCAGCATTGAGGAAGGTAAGCTACTAGGCCACATTATATCTCAAGAAAGCATTCGCATAGACCCAGAAAGGATTAAGGTCATAGCTCAACTCTTGTTGCCTCACAACAAGAAATCTATGCAGTCTTTTTTCGGGCAAATCAATTTCATGAGGAAATTCACTCCCGATTTCATGGAAACTATCAAACCCTTACAAAATATGATTCACAAAGATGTCGAATTTAAGTGGGGTGATGAACAAAAGGATTCTTTTAGCAATATTAAAAATGTTATATCTCGGACCCCTATGTTACAAAGTCCCTATTTCAATGGGGATTTCTTCCTCTATACTTTTGCCTCCGACCATTCGTTAGTTGCAGTATTGACTCAGAAGGATGATGACAACAACGAGGCTCTGGTGTCATTCATGAGCACTAATCTCCAGGGAACCGAACTTAACTATCTTGTTGTTGATAAACAAGCCTATGCGGTATACAAGGCAGTAAAACACTTTAGGTATTACATCCTCAAGAACCACACCAAAGTGATTGTGCCTCATCCTGTGGTTCGATCCTTGTTTACTCAGCAAGAGATGGGGGAAAGAAGAGGGAACTGGATGGCAGTGGTCCAAGAATTTTATCTAGATATAAAACCTGCCAAACTAGTTAAAGGGAAAGGGTTGTGCAAACTCACAGTTGAAGCCCAGGACCAAGTAAATGAAGATTCGGGTTGGGAGAATGAAATGGAATTATGGTGTGGTGAAGCTTCATACATTTCCCCAGGGCTAGAGTCTTGGTATGATAACTTGACTTATCTCCTACACCACGGAACTTTTCCAGAAAATCTCAACCTGAGAGAAAGAAGAGCTCTCAGGTTAAATTCTGCACAATATCACCTCATAAATTCGGTACTCTTTCAGATTAATTATGATGGGTTATTCTTAATATGTCTCGAACATGAAGACGCAAACAAATTTCTGAAAGAGCTCCATGATGGCCCTGCTAGAGGACATTTCGCAGGAAACACCAGCGCTCATAAGATACTGATAGTTGGCTATTATTGTCCCACCTTGTTCAAAGACGCTCACACCTACGCTAGGAACTGTAACACTTGTCAAATAAATGTCGAGAGAGAGAAAAGAGCAACAATCCCCCTTTGTCTCTAGGCCTTTTGAGCAATGGGGGTTGGATATCATAGGAGAAATTACACCCATTACCTCAAAACAACACAAGTATATAATTACTGCCACCGATTATTTCACAAAGTGGGCAGAGGACATCCCTCTGACTCATGTAAATGAGAAGGTGGTGATCCAATTCATAGAACAACAATTGATCACAAGGTTTGGTGTCCCTTCTATTCTAGTTTTCGATAATGAAGCTTATTTTTCTTCCACTCTATTGACAAAGTTTTCTCTAGATAAAGGAATCAAAATTAGGTACTCTGCAAATTATTATCCACAGGGAAACGGGGTGGCAAAATCAACCAATAAGAACCTAGTGAGAATATTAAAAAAGATGGTTGCAGATAACCAAAGGAATTGGCATAATCTACTCCATAATTCTCTATGGGCCGATAGGGTCACACCCAAGGAATCTATAGGAAATTCCTCGTACTTCTTGGTTTACGGACAGGAAGCCATTCTCCCTAATGGGATTTATCTTCCATCTCTTCAACTAGCCCAAGATTCCAACGGGGAACCCTCGTCGATCATACAACAAAGAATTGATACTCTACTCATGTTAGAATAAGAGAGAGAAAAGGCTAAGTCAAAGTTTCTAGCTCACCAACAAATAGTGAAAAGATGGTTTGATAAGCATAAGGCCAAAGAGAAAATTTTTGAAGTAGGAGACTTAGTCCTAAAATGGGATAGAGCAAATGAGCTAAAAGGGAAGCATTCTGAGTTTCAGAATATGTGGCTTGGACCTTTCCAGGTGGCTGAGAATATTGGGGCAAGAACTTATTGGTTATAGAATCTAAGGGGGGAACCTGATGCCCTCCCAATAAATGGCCAAGTCCTCAAACAATATTTCCAATAAAATGAAATAAAATAAAATAAAAGATATCTTGTTTTAGCGTTTTCATGATTGTGAAATACATTTTTGTTTTCTTTTTCTCTCTGGATTTATGCGCTTTTGAAAGTTGTGTTTAGCAAGACAATGGTTGACCTTAGGTCATGCGACATAGCAAACTCTGTTCCGAACTCATCACTCACATACAACACAAGAAGCATCAAGGAACTTGTGGTTGCTTTAAGGAGTCCTCTATCTGACTGGTGAAAATGAACAAATTTGGAGAAATGTCAGAAGGGTCTGCTTAGTGGCTTGGTAAGACCTTAAGTAAAATAAGGAAAGATGGAAAGGACTACATGAACCCCAAACACAAAGCTAGTAAAGGATTCACCTTGACTATCTCACTTTGAAAAATAAATAGACGTCATCCTCTCCCACTCGCTCGGGGCATCATGCCAGAGTAAATTTGATATTATCAAAAGGGTGAACAGTAGAAGACGGTATGCATATATATCCGTCGGGGCTATGGACGCTCGTTGGCAGTGGACAAGGTCTGTGATGTCGGGTTGACTCCGCTGGGGATATGGATGCTCGCTGGTAGTGGAGAAACACCAAAGCGAGTGAGTAAAGGTAACTAAGGGCTTCATGCCAGTGAATGCCTTGCTAGACTTTTGTAAAAGGGGGGCATGAGTCAGGGTTACAGGAAAAGAGGGAGGAATAAAGGTTAAAACCCCACGGGCAGACCCAGAAGCATCAATCGAAGAATTTCAAATTTTCAAGGGTAAAAGAGGATCTGATTTAAAACCAGGAAAGGTTCTCCACCATATTTCATAGCCATTGAGCATGAAGGAAGAACAAAGATTCTTTTTTCGCCCAGTGAATCGCCATTTGTTGAGCACTCAACACACCCTCAAAAGTCTACGTCAAATTTCACATTTTTGGGTACCACTTGATCTTTTAGCATTGTCTAATATGAAAAATGTGTCATTTGCTTGTCATTTTTTATTCTCATTAAGTCTTTAAAAGATTTCTTAAACATGCAAGAAATCTATAACTTAAAGAACTAGAGAATCGACAGCTAAAACTTTTCCAAACCCGTTCGCGGACTTGACGTCGGAAAGAATTACAGGAGGAAGAAAATCACTCGGAAACACCGCATTCGCCGATCGTCAATCCTCATCGGCATCGGCGAACAAACGTTTTCTTTCGCGAATGAACTTCTCCAAGGATATCGTTGATGACTGATTCTTTCAGCATCGGCGAAAGGTTAAAAGAATAAGTGTTGAATGAAAATGAAATAATAATCGTTGATCACCGACTGCCGAAACATTTTTGATATCGAGATATTCAAAGGACGATAACCCACGAAGAAACTGCGCGTTATTTTTATTTATGAAGGTTGATCCCCGATACTCACCCGGTATCGACAGTCGTAGTGTCAATCTCAATTTAGTGCGTTCGACTTAAACTAAGTCCCGAGTCTGACTGTTACCCATAAGCTAAGTTCCCAGTCATTAGTACCTTGTATCCCGAGTCAGTGGTGCCATGTTGATACCGTACAAAGAAGTCAATCAACGTCGAAAGTTTTCTCAGGAGGATACTGACAGAAACATGCATAAGAATATCACTGATTCTCGATCTGCCCACTAAGAAGATGGCACAATGGGACATTTTAGCTATGAGATACACTAGATACAACACATTTAAAGGTTAATTAATTACATAATCTCACACTAGTTTCTAATTCGTGCG
>SNQJ01S0078490.1:25151-36165 GCA_010110895.2 Picea sitchensis
GTCAACCCACATAGAATTTATTTGCAAAGATTTGACAGTAGATTGTTTTGAATTTCACCCATTACTTGTATTAACTGGTTGATACGACTGGTAGGATCTCTCCCGTTATATTCTCTAAGTCATTGAAAACAAGGTTATTCTGTGCACGAAGGAATCTGGATCATCCAGAAGAGCAAGACGATCAGTCTGGGGATAGTTTCCAAGGTCCAGTGAGTATAAAAACAACAGTTTAGAAAGTGTTACAGGTATGTACAAGTCTATGGATGTTTTATGCTTCATTTCAGATTTTTTACCCAATGTCACTCTGTACACCTGCGTAAAGATCATTTTCAGTTACAAGAACGATGCCTCCAAAGAATCCCACCACCAGGAAATATCCAAGAGCACCAAAGCTAGATGAACTAGAGGTGGGAGAAGGTTCCTCCCCAGCAGTGGCGAGACAATTGGAATTCGCTCCAAAACCATTGCCCGTCATCAAAACTGCCACCAAGAAAGCTTTTGTTCAACCCCCAGCCTTTGTATATACAAAGGTGAACATTGGGACCAAAACATTATTCCTGCATTGGGAAGAACTTTTCAAGAATATTAAGCGGGAGGAACTCCCCAAATATACCCCACACAATGATCCTGATACGAGAAGACTCGATGATGAAGTCTTCCTGAATGTCTGAAAGGCATATATGCACATGGTGGCGATCAGGACTTCGGTATTCCCCTGCATTGAACTCCTGAAATGGCTTATTGATCACAGTGACACACAAAGGCATTTTATTAATGATGACAATGGTGGATGCGTCAGGGTTTTCCTTCTAGTAGAAGTGCAGAAATATTACAAGCTTAGAGAGCTAGAAGAGCGGTTGAATATTGATTTCGTTTTGAGATTCTATGAGAAACACAACACAAGTAAGGTGATGGCTTCCTGGTGGAGAGAGGATAAAAATTTCACCAACCGGACCTCCGACTGGTACCCGACGACCAACCTTAGAGAGCCTTACATCTATATAATGGCCCTCCTCTACAGATTGCATGGGGAAAAAGACTACTCCAGGTTTTTAGAAGCTTGGATGCCTCTAGCGTATACCGTAGCCATTTCTGGAATAAGTTTTAACTGGGATGAAATCATCTCCAAACAACTGAGCACCTGCATTCGGTAAGCTCGGGCACCGAAAGAAGGAGAAACCACGTCCATTTACATGGAATATTATCTTTTGGATGTCGTCTGCACCAAAAATGATTTCACTAGAATGAACTTAAGTTGGCATACCTCAGACCTCCCGGTCCATGTTTATTTCAGCATCTTGTGGGAGAACAGGTACAAGAAATCCTACTCTCTCATCTACGACCAGTTTATCACACACATTTATTTGTTGTTGTTCAATAAAGAATGCCCAAGGTTATCGGACGCAGCCAAAAGGATTATATTGAAGGTTGGCCACTGGTATCTGGATGAGCGTGATACCTACATCAACGTTTTCAGCACCACTGGAGCACCTCATCTGCTACATGTATATGTCCCTATTCGACTAATAGTAGGGGAAATCTGTTATCAGAGCATCCTGCAAGGTTACAATTCTACTTTGGTAAAGGATAAGAAGCGAGCCTTCATACCCTATGGTTTTCATGTTGGTTTCTACATGGTGAAGGACACTGCTCAAGACAAACAGGAAGGGTTGAACTAAATGGAGTTTTGTTTCTAGACCGGCCACTTTCGCAAGCACAACCTGAAAGGTTTATTCCTAAAGCACACATCACAATTATCGTCGTCCTGGCCATACGCCCATGATAGGTTTGAAGATGAAATATTCACTGAAAATGCTCAAGACTGGGAAGAGGTGATGGCGAGGATGGTTGACCCCAAGGAAACCAGATTCAAGGCTATGTTTTGGGATAAGCAAGCAACATTCCTGGAACAAATAGTTCAGGAGACCATCAATACAAGAGAAGAAATGATATCAGTCAGAGCGGTGGGATCTCCCAGGGGACCACTGAAATGACAGGGATTGCTCAGGTAGCCTCGGTACAATCTAGGAATTTCTATGAAATTCAAGAGGTACAGGGGATGGGGGGACTCATGTATCAATAGGCCCATCTATTAATGAAGTAGATGCAGTATAACACAGACCTCATCATAGTTCCAAAGCTTTTGATTGAAATCCCAAAAGAAAGCCAAGTGGGGGCGAGTGGCCCTGATTCCATAAACCTTGGTAATGAAAATGGGTCAAATGACCCTGATTCCACGAGGCCACCAGTCGGATCTCTGGCAGGTGTGATGATTCGACCAGAGGCAAGTTGAGTATCAGTGGAAGCAGGAGTGCCTAATCCTTTGAGCGAATTTATAAAGATATACAATGATGATGAGAGCCCGGAGACATCACTTGGGACCCTTGTGCAGATCCAAGAAGAAAAGGGACCTGAGAAGGATGCTTCACCTAATCCCAGGGTTCAAACCCAAGAGGTCCTAGGGAAGGAAATAGAAACCAAAAATGTTCTCGACAAAAAGAGGCCTAATGCGCCGAAAACCCAAGCAAATGATCTGAAAGACAAGTCGGAACCAAATGAGTCAAAGGAAGGATCCCCACAAAAGGAAATCGGCATTCCAAAGACTGATGGACAAGTAATTATTGGGTCTTTTACCGACGTCTCTATTTCACTTGATACTCAGATCCCCGATGAGCGACAGGCAGAGGCTAGTCCCTCAGAGTACAGCGAGAAAGTTCAAGAACACGATCTAGAACAAGTATACACCGTTGGAAATATGGGAAACACACTTACATGGGGTGATCAACAAATTCCCAAACCGGTGGATGAGGTGGCCGATATCTATGCGATCTCCTACAATCGAAAGAATAGGGCCATCATATAAAGAACCATGAAGAAAAGGAGAATCGTGTTGGATTGCTTCATCCTCATCACCACAGAGGAGGATTTGATAAACACAGAAAATTCCAGAACATCTGAGCTCATTGGTGCAGGGATGGCAACTTCAGATGCCACCTTAGACAGAGCTAAACAGGATGAAAAAGAGTTAGTCACTTCCCTAAAGGAGCTAGAACATTTGCGCCACCTAGTTGAATACTATCAGGACGCCACTCATACTGCGGTTTATCTGAGAAGTGAGTTCAAAGCGGCTTACAACAGGTTCACACACGAGCGACACTTGTTCACTGCAAAGATAACTGAGCTCCAAGAAGACACTCTCATGGCACTCACAACATGAAAGGATATGGAGCGGTGACATGAAAGGGCGCAACAAGTCGTAGAAAGACTCAAATACATCGATGCAGCCTAGCAGGGCCAAGATAAAGAAGAACACAACATCCGGATGTTGGGAAAAATCAGTCTTGATCATATGAAGCAATCAGTCGAGTATTAGGCTAAGATGTCTCAGGAACCACATAGATAAATTCAAAAGAAATGGGAAAAATGAGAGAAACATTGGGATAAGATCAACAAAGCAATGAAGGATATTGGACTCCCTGAGTTCGGCGGCCCCGACAACTTCATCGAATTGTGTGACATAGTCGGATCGCATGCCAAGCACGATTCACTATGGGCCGAAGAGCTAGACAAGGTGACTGATACAGCACCAGGACAAGTGAAAAGATTTATGGAACATCCAATGAAGGCTCAGACCGTGCTACAGCAGTTAAACACCAGTTTAGTAAAGTATCGAGCACATGCAGTGGAGATCAGAGGATTCTACACGGATCCGGTGGAGCACCACAAATTTCCATGGGCCCAAACTTGCAAGGAGTTGTTTATTAGTTGGTCAGAGTATGAGAAAAGTCACCCCTTTCAGGAGATATCTTGAGTTGACTGTTAAAGAAACTGTTAGAAGAAAGCGCCATGTGGTGAATTTTGTTTTGTTCAAACTACACTTAGCCGTTATTTTCAGTTGAATTTTATGTTATAAATAAGAGCGTCGACCAACTAGTTAGAGATCGATGGTTGTTGCAAGAACTCTTTCTTTCTGGTTGTTAAGAATTATTTTGAATCTCCCTTTGAATTGAGAAGTCCTTCTGGACCAAAGACAAAGTTATTTTCATCAAATGCATGTGATTGGACGTGGAGAATAACTATTTCCTATATTGTTTCATGAATGATGTTGTAATGAGTAAGAGAAATTAATTTTGTTGTCAAGTTATCTAGTGCAATGTTTTGTTGTTCTTCACTTTAATGATGAAGATGAATTGTTGTGTTATTATGTGATGAATGATTATGGTAGATGAATTATTTTGCTTGCCACTATCTTATTGCATATGTGTTTTCTTTCTGTTAATTAGTATCTCAGACAATAATTGGATGCTCACATGGTTAATGTATTAGTACTAGGCATGTGGTATAAAATTGGCGTCTGCATGCTTGAGCAACGGGTTATCCCAAGCTTAGCCTCTTCCCTAGTAGTTTAAAACTTAATCCTGTTTGTTACCAAGTTGGTTTATACCAACTTACATCTCATATCGGTCCCACCCAAGAGAAAATACAAAAGCGAATATTCCAAACTGAAGGAAGATCCTTCACAAGAAAACGTAAATCCCATCAATAATTTGGCCGGATCGCAAGATCTGGAGAACCATTCCACTATTAAACGATGCAGAGTCTAATTGGGCCTCGGTGGCAGGTTTGGTTCCTACTGTTGAATCAAGGGATTTAAGACCCATCAACAGGTTGCAGACCCTCTAAACAATCAAATAGACAATAAATGATGAATTGAAAGGTTGAGAGAGGTCATTTGTACTTACTTGGTTCAAGTTTGAAGATATTTCGTCCAACGTAGCTCCTTGAATCTATGTTTTAAAGTAGAGGGTTTTTTGGATTTTTAGTTATTTTCCGATTTGCAATGGTTAAAATGAGTTGTCTACCCCTATTTATAGAATGTTTTAGCTCTTTTTACCCCAGTTTGGTCCTCTTTTTCCCTATTCTTGGCTTGGTGGGTACTTGAGTTTCTTTTTGAAGATATTTGGGTCATTCTTATAAACTTTTCCTTTTGGTTTGGTGTTTTTATGAGATGGGTTACACTCATTCATCCCGTGGTAAAGTTGATTTTTTTGACACTTGCATATAGGTTAGGTTCTCATCACCTTGCATCATACATTTTGTTGACTTTTTCTACTTTTCCATTGGATCAATCCCAACGAAATGAGACACAGAACCTACTATGCTACTTTAGAAGTGTTGTAATTAGGTGGTAGAGCCTTCCTATACATGGATTCCCTAGGTATATCCTTCGTTGCATTTTGGCATCCATGCTGTGATTTTTCCATATGATTGGGAGTCATTTTAGTCATGCCATGACTGTGTGTTGAAGCCCCATTCTTCTTCATCTTTCCTGGCTTATACCCAAGGGACTCTCCGAGAGCATGGTTTGTTGTCTTTCAAGATTGCATAACCTTTGAAAACAACATCTAATGAGAGATTATGTATTATTTTCAGTCTCATTTGGATTACTTAAGAAAAGAATCCCCCGTGGAGTCTTCTTTAAGCCCTTTTCAGACTCTCTAAAATTGAAAATATTGTCGAGAGATCTTGTTGCCCTTCATGCTCGTCAAACTAAAATTTGAAGGCACATTTGTCCAATAGTATTTTACCCCTTTTTCAGTATGGATGGTTAATTTAAAAATAAAGGTATTCCCTAGGAGCTACAGTTCTCTAGGAGAGTATTCTCAGGTGTAAGTTTAACCCTTGTTCGGGCCTGAGGGACTCATTTTTCAAAAAAGGGCCATTCTCCTTGGTTTTGGTTTATCTATTTTCTGGGTTGTTAGCACTAGAATTCACACCTAGACTCGTGTAGGTGTAAGCCTAATACCCATCGGAATGTAAAGGATAAATGTTTATGAAAATGTGGCAAATGGATGGAAAATGCAAATGAATATGTCAATCACAGATCATTCCATGTAATACACACCAACAAACAAGGCCTTGAATGGTTTCTAATCATGTTTTAAGAGATAAGAATGATAGATGGAAGACTTGGAAAGGAGAATGTAATATGCATATCAATTTTACATCAGGTAATTCTGACACACATATGAAAGAAATCTCATTTGAATAAGAACCTCTTAAATTCAAAGAGAAAATAACTCTGATAATTTTGCAGACAATATCACAATAAATCTTTTATTGCAATAAAGAAACAACAACCAGATGAATCTTTCAACACAAACTAATATCAGAGTACGACAGTTGTAATACCTCAGTTTCCCCTATTTTGTAAATATAACTATAATTGGCCAAGAGACTATGGAAGACTAGATATGTGTGAATGTTAGATTTGATGAACCTTTTGTTATAAAAGGTCAATGTATGTATTTTATGTTATTAATAGAAAATGGACAGTGTTGCATAATTGTTGAAAGGGGAGTTTTCCAAGATAGACCATGGTGTTATTAGAGATATGGTGAGGGGAACCAAAAATGGTTGATATGACCCCCCACCAAACCAGTACATTACTAGATTTAATGACCCAGACCTAGAACAATCCTCTGACCCATATATGAATTACCAATCATACTTGTAGGTGGAAGAGTCCTTCTCAAGAGTTAATGAGGAGATGGGGCAGAACCCATCTACAAGACTTCCAAACCTGACCATGAGCTGGGGATTCAAACACACACAACCTTACTGAGGAAGGTAAGAAAAGAGGCAATTCATGGGCAGAGGAAGATCTACGAAAAAGTAGAGTCGAAAGTCCAATCTCGAGAAGAGAAAAGAGCACTTGCAATTCTCTGGTTCGAAGAAGAACTGGGAAATAAGCTCATTCTGGGTGCAAGGAGTTGTTGGCAGGTTTTTTGTTCCAAACTGATAAACAGGGCTCATGAGTGACTGTGGAAGTACTCGTGCAGACCTCCTTTCTTGGTACGGAGAAAATTGGTGGCCAAGACCCTGTGGGAGGAGGAGAGTAACCATTGTCCCTAACTATCACTTAGTAAGAAGAAAGAGTCTCTCTTAGAGCATCATGGTCTAGCTCGGGGATGGCTAGCAGTAAATACTTTCAGGAGTGGTTGTGCCTATGGTTGGGTGGAAACAAGCACCCCTTTCAGCAGTCGCTTCACGAATTCTGGTTTTCTGATAAGTATTTTCATACTTCGTGTATTGAAATGGAAATTTTGATTGAATATATTTATATGTCTATGACTGAATTCTTTATTGAATGATTAAGTTAGAAATATGTATTGTCTCTCTGTGAACCCATGATTTCGAATGGTCTTCTTCTTGCCTCAACTTAGCAGTGAGAATATTTATGGTTTGTAAGTTTGCCATAGTGTCGGAGAAGGATTTACTGGGATGCTTAAGTCCTATCGACCTCTAGAATCTACCTTTGCAGAAATACTAAGTTCAAACCCTATCGAAGGAGGGCTCCTCCTTCATACCTTTCACTCATGTGACCAAAGCTCATGCATGTATCCTTAACCAATTCAAGGCTAAGGATTAGCATGTAACCCACAAGATTTTTGAAGGACCCATGTGATTAAGGTTTGGGAACCTTGTGCTAGGCCTGAAAGGAGCTAAGTCTTTCTAGCTTCGAAACTTCGGGAGTTCAGAGTTCTGGAGTGTTTTGACCTTACCATTTGTAAACTGGAGGAATACAACTAATTGTTACGGCTACCCACGAGGTTGTTTGCCGCCTAGCGGTCTCCCTAACCATGGCAGATAGACCTTCCCCATCATTAAACCTTGATCCATTCATCAATCGCAAGGTGATGCAAGCCACATATCCGAGGGTATTTGGGAGTTCCATGAGCCATTGGATCTACGCCAAGGTAATTCTGGTGAAGTCCTACTTCGGGGGAATAGAGATGTTATAACACCAAACTCCCTGAACGTCGAAGTTACAAAGTGAGGAGAGTCGTGGATCTGGGGAGTTTGTTGAGAATCCCTCTTACCCATCCAATCAACTAGTATAGGGGCCCGCATACGGTACTTCGATAGATTCATGCTTCAGGAGAGCAGAGTGGCCATGACGTCAAAACCTCCGATGGTTGTAGCTTGAAGGTGACAAGGGTCATAGATCTAGGGACCCTTCAAGATATCCCCCGACCCTTAGATCTAGACTATGGTTAGCCTAGCATTGACCACTCTGGGAGAAAGGAGGGAAATATAGTGCAAATTCCTCGAATGTCGAAGTTACGAAGTAACGGAGGCCATAGATAAAGGGGTTATGTGGACGCACCTTGACTGTGAGATCGAAGGGCTTGGAAGGCTATGAGTCAGGGGTGATTTGGCATGCTCATGTCACCCAAGGTGATGTGGACCCAAATCTAGCATGCCACGTTTCACCTGGATTTGTATGTTTCGCAGACCCTATGTGCCTATTCAAATCTGACACATGTCACCCACTATAAGGGCCACAAGTCATCTTTGCCTTTCCGCATGTCACTCTTGACACCTGCTTACTTGGTCCATTTGAAGGGTGGAGTTTGTGGGACCCACCTGTCCTTACCTTTGTGTCTAGTACGTCACAATGTGTGAGGGTGGACCCTTTGGGAGTGTGGGACTTTGGGACTCTGGGGGTTTGGGGTGCAGTATCGATGATAAGCTGAAAGGCCCAAAGGCCGAAGCCATGTGGAGAGATTTCAATCTCCTTTGGGAGTTTGGGAATCTGGGACTCCAAAGGATAGGTGTTCAAAAAGGAGAAGGGACATTCAGCATTGAAGCGCTGAACATTGAACTCCCCCTCTATTTTATGTGTTAAATGAAGACCATGTCCTATCGTTGGATTGGACAGTGGATGAACCTTCCCTATGGATGTAGGAACTTGGGGATGCTATGAATGAGGTGGAGCCATGTGGGTGCCACTTGGTCCACGTCTAATTATGACTTAAGAACTTTGGCAGGCAATAACTTGAAATCCAGAGCTCGGTTTTGAGTCTGGTAGTAGTCGTTAGAGAGTTACTGTTGAGTAGAAGAGAATGGAGATCTCAGAGAGATGATTCGAAACGACTAAAGTAAGTGAAAATTTGATGCCCCATCCCTAGAAAGGGTACTTAGGGGTCAAGTGTGATACAAAATAAAATAAATGATAATGAGAAATAAGGTTTATTTCCATCATTAAAAGTATCTTGGATCTGGTCCATACATTAGGAAAAAACTCTACTACAAAATACAATACAAAAATAAGAGTTTTTGTCACACCATTTGAACCCTCTTTAGTCTTACAATGCCCTTTATATAGCTAAAACCATCAATGTCATCTTTAAAATCTTGCCCTCAACTTCCTCATAGGATCCCATGCCTAAGGGAAGCATGGCAATAGGTGTACAACCAAAAAGAAACAAATTTTTATTTTAAAGGAGAATGTTGGCCATGTATACAACAATCTTTAATAACTTTGATGATGTGTCCATAAGTGTGCAGCTTCTTGAGGAAGGTGGCCTTCCAAATTGAAACTGATCATCTAAGTGTTGGTATGAGTCCATCTTGATAGTTGGCATCTCCTTTTCCCTCTAAAATCTTCAAAAACTCAGTTCGCAACGCAGCGTTACAAATTGTCCTGAAACATCCAATTTGCAGCGCCAATGATCGAGGCGCTGCAAAATTTCCTGTAGCAACCTGTTTTACTTTTGCAAAATCTACAACACCTAAAGAATTCTACTAGGAGTCCATATATGATATAACTCGTCATCTTTATATATCATTGGAGGAAAAACACAAAAACTTCTAGTTATAGTTCAAAACTCATAACCATTACTAAAATGTTGTAAAAGCATGCAACATAAAACATTGAAAAAAAATGTGTTGGCTTTAGAAGGACATTTTCTCTATCATTTTATTGTAGAACTCCTTCTGGTAGCCACCTTAGCTAGCATGTCTAAGTTTCTCTTTGCCAATTATTCTCTGAAAGGGTGTAACTCTGCCTTCAGTTTTCTAATTTTATCTTGCTGGGTTTTTTTATGCCTATAGACATTCTTGAGTTTCCTGCGAAGGGGAAAAATTCTCTTAGCTAGGAACTGTTAATATTATGGTAGCTGCGGGAGGTATTTACCTCTACATGTGAACCTGACGAGAATAGAAGACTCCGGGAAGCAAGAGAAACCCTAATGAATTGGCTAATAACCCTAGAAGCCTTGTCGTCTCAAGAATATAATTTATATTAGGCTATTAGCCTCCAAGAGAAGAAGTCGGCCAGAATTAATAATAATATACTGAACAGACACCTACCCATAAGGAGAAGTCGGCCCCAGTAAACTGGCAGGATTATTATAAATACAGGACGCCAGTTTCTCATTTGTCACATCTCAGGACTGTAGTTTTCCCAGTTGGTGCGCACTGCAGTTCTAGCTGGTGCGCAGGTTTGAAGGAGGGTTGCAGGTGCAGCTGCAGCAACAACAAGTTTCAGTATTTGTCTTGGATATCTCTTGGCTAGGGTTTGGACTATCTGATCAGCTTTTTGTGATGCGCTATCCTTGTGGAGAGATGCGCTGCTCTTTGTTTGGCTATCTAGCCTAGGGTTTGCTTCCGGAGGAATTCTCAGGTCAAGGTTAAGGTACTCAGAGGGAGGCTTCGGCTTGTGGTTGGGAGACGAAGGTATCATCATGGTAAAACGAGCACACAATTCCTTATATTTTAACAGTTTATGGGCCCACACCCCTTCAGTCAGCCTAAAACGCTGGAAGGAAACATAGCCGCTAGATATTGAGCTCATTGAGGAACTGCCGCTAGGGTTACTAGTAGGAGCAGCTTCCAAAAGCACTACAACTAGGGTTACCAGTAGAAGCAGTTGCAGAAACCCTAAACCTCTTGTTGAGGCACCTTAAGTGACGAGATTCACCTAATCTCTGGATAGATCAATGCGCCATAGCCCATCGCATCTCCTGGTACACTCAGAAGGCCAAGACGTGAAGTTTGGATTTCTGGTCAAATCTAGGGTTTGACCAAGTCAAGTAAGCCATGGCAAACTCTATGAAGTCTGAGAACAAGCTAGAAGGAGCCTCCAACTTCAGAGCATGGAAGACAAGGATTGACCTCATCCTTGCTAAGAATAAAGTGTTGGACATTGTGAAAGGAAATATCATGA
>SNQJ01S0078491.1:0-10275 GCA_010110895.2 Picea sitchensis
GTTCTTCCTCCCATCATGAATCACATTTCTGTCATATTTCCATGGTCTACCCAACAATAGATGACAAACATCCATGGGAATGACATCATCGAGTATTTCATCTTTATACCTTCCTATTTTAAATTCAACTAAAAATTGTTTAGTGACATTTACCTGATGTCCGTTTTGTAGCCATGAGACTTTGTATGGGCTTGGATGTTCAATAGTCTCCATCTCCAGCTTTTCTACCATCTCTGTAGAAATGATATTATCTGTTCTACCACTGTCCAGAATGACCTTGCATACCCTATCCTTGGTTTTGCAAGTAGTCCAAAAAAGATTGTTTCTTTGCACTAGATTCTCCACCTCCTTCTCTAGCATTAAGATAACCTTTCGCATCATCAACGATATTCCACCTTCAACATCCTCTGCCTCAACATTTCACCTCTGTGCTTCAGCGATGTGAGTTTCACCACCTTCTTTCTTTTTATCTGGACATTCATAAGATTTGTGTCCATTCTCTCCACATGTGAAGCACTTCACCACTCCACCTCTTCCTCTTCCTCTACCTCTGGTATGAGGAAAAATGTTTCCATCAACATACTGACCTCTCTATTTGGTATGCTTCCCTCTCTGTGAACTTCCACCTCTCTCAGTTTGAGTAAGAGGTTTCTTCCAATCCTCTTTTGGTTTCTGATTTCTATCCTGGGCAACTGATTTCCCTCTGGGATGACTTCTACCTCAACCTCTTTGACCCTGCTTTCGGCTCAGCTTCTCTTCATCTTTTAGAGCCATATGATAAGCATCTTCCACCATTCGGATGGTCATCATGCTCATATCATCGTGAATGTCATATCTCAGACTATTCATGTACCTGGCAAATTTTTCATCATCACTTTCGCAATGACCTGCCCTGATGTTCAGCCTATAGAATTCTTCAGTGTACTCCTTCACTGTCATCATCTTCTGTCTCAAATTCCGCATTCTTTGAAACAGAGTAATCTGATAATCCTTGGGAATGAATTTCGCCTTCATCTTCACGATCATCCTATCCCAACTCTTGATTTTCTACTTGCCTTTGCAGCGTCTCTCAGCTTGTAGTTCATCCCACCACAATGCTGCATGTCCTTTTAGTATTGTGACAACATGTTTGAACTTTTTGTCTTCCTCGACATCTTCATAGTCAAAATATGTGTCCAAAGCTCTAATCCAGTCTAGAATCTCTTCAACATCCAGGTTTCCTTCATCTACTGGAATGTCCATTTTTTCCTTAGCACCCATTCTTGCAACAGCCCTAATCAGGCGTTCGTTTGCTGCATATTCTGTTGTGACCTCTTCTCCTTCATGTTCGACCTCATTTTCACTTTTGGAATCACTAAGATCCCCAGCACCGGCTGTGCGCCTCTGTGTTGTCTCCATGTCCTCAAGTCTGGCGCGTAGGTCACATATCTCTCTCTACATGGCTGGATCAAGCATCTGCCTACCCCTTCTTCTCGACATTTCCCTATCCTCTAGAGGATCAGGTGTTTGCCTGTCCCTTATTCTTGGCGGCATGGTGAATCTTTCTTTTCCCTGCTACAGAAAGCAAAGAAACCTTTTTGTGCTCTAATACCAAACTCACGCAGACCTCTCGGCCCTCAAGCCGATATCCTCTCACAGGATCATTCTATATGCCCTTCGAGCTGGATCGGCTCTTTCAGATTCTCTGCTGGAATCCCCTTTCAAATCGATCCACAGGTTCTTTTTCACAGTTCGTGATCTCGCGATTTCACGAGTCGAAACTATGACACTTCCTCCTTCAATTCTGTGATACCCGAAATGACGATATGGGTATGGCTCTTCCTCTGTCAGTGCCTTCCTCGCGCGACTGCTAGCTAGGCTTATCATTGGCTCCTCTCGCCTCTCGCAGCTTCGCGAGTTCAAAGTCGTGCCTTCGAGCTCTTACCTTACGAACTCCCGAGAAGTAATAAGTCAACGAAGTGTTGACTCCTTTCCTCTTGGAAACATGTTTATGCCTGTCTATCACATGGTCCCACATTGAGGATTAGCCACGTGTCCCTCGTGCCCGGCTTTGGCACTTCGCGACTTCACCTTTCATGGCTTCGGGACTTGAAGTACCGGACTCTTGGGCTCTCACCCTGTGAACCTCCGAGTTCGTGAGATCCTCTGATCTCTGACACCTATCCTCCTCCAATGGATGGCTTAGATTACTTTGCGACTTCGCTACTCGCCGATTTGGGACTTTCGGGATGAAAGTCTCGACCTCTTATCCTCTGATATGTCGAAATGATGAATTTTTGACATGACTTCTTTGCGGGTCCCATGATGGAACTTCTCACCTTTTTGGAGTTCTTGGACTTCACGACTTCGCGAGTCCGAATGCTAAGCCTTCAGCTCCTCAACTCATGAAACCTTGAAATGATCAATGAGACTCTAACCTCTCGGTGAGTATGCCACCTGTCCACTTTCAGATGGACAATCCTCATTCACTTTGTAGCTTCGCCACTCGCGAAGTTGAATGACCTCCCTTTTTGATCTCCAATGTCAGAGTCCCCGATACGGGTGATCTCGCGACACATGTCCTTCTTCTGGCGAATGACTCAGATTCCTTCGCTATCTCGGGACTTTGCACCTCATGACCTCGCGAGTTTTGATGTAAAGACTTCGAACTTTCAACTCACGAATCCCCGAGACCCAATTCTGTGAGTGATCCAACGACCAATTTCTCTCGAGCTTTACGCTTGACGAATGCTTTTGTAACCTTCTCTCTCCTCTGCAATATCAGACGGCTTTCGGGACCTCGTGAATTCTCCACAAAGAACTCCGACCGTCAATTTCCTCCTTGGTGATTTCTGCGAAATGAACAAAGTGTTCTCTTACGGAACTTGTCCTCCTGCAAAACACCTTCAGTGCGCCTCCTTTCAATGCTTCAAGCACTAGCCCTCTTGATCTTGTTTGAAAAATTCCCAATTCCCTTGGGGAAAATTATTGCGCGCATTCCTTGTGGCAATTCTTCAATACTTCCAAGTATCAGACTTTTAGACTCTGCGCACTCTCCGCGACAATAGTCTTTCAACAACTTCGCTTAGTTTGCAAACACTGAGACTTCACTCAGCCTGCGCACTCCTTGCATGGCTCCTATGCTTAATTTTCACTTCTGCGAGAATGATAATAATGTTATCTCTTCTGAGCTTTTAGAGATGGAACTCTGGACTCTTGTCAATGCACGCCTTGCGGACAACTTCACTGCACTCCCTGCAGGAAACCTCTTGCTCAGACAGAGAAACAATTGAAACTCATTCTTCACTCTCCCTCTCTTCAGATTTCAGACATTAATTATGAAATCATACATTCGGGCATAAAAGCAAATGCATAACAGAGAGTAAACAAGCATATATCAATCGACATGCACAACACATAAAAGAGATTGAACACCATGAGTCTGAACTAAAAATCTTTATATTAATCCAGAACTTTTGTACATGGGGTTTTCTACATAGTTTTATGCTTCTACTCTCCTATTCTCTCTTCTCATAATGCTACTTATTGTTACAATAATACAAGGGAGGGTGTCTATATCCATTTTCCCTCCGGCTCCCAAAACTGTCAAATCCAGAATTTTTAAAGCTATCTACTCACATTAACTAACATAAATGTCTTCACCTAATACAGATGAGAGCGGGACGCTCAAGGTCTATTTACAATATGGAAGTACGCCCTTCCTTAATTATTTCATTCATGTTTGGCACATCCACTTCAAAAACATTCAAACAATTTTATCACATGCCAAAATGCGTTGGTGTGTGCCCCATGCTCGCTTGACATTGGCGATGCTCCTGCATCATCTTTCTTGACGTTGGCGATGCTCCTGCATCAGGTTTAATGGATATAGGCCAAGGGGTTAGGAATCAAGTGCTATAGGAGTTAGGAATAATAATTATAATGGTGAAGGATTATGGGTTATGATGGATAAAAATAAGGATGCTAAGGGTTATAAGGTGTGAGATTATATGGATTTTTGGGGTTAAGAGATCAAGATTAAGGATTATAGAGTATGGGATTATAAGGGTTAGGGGTTATTGTCCTTATCTATTAATGGATATAGAGGATATATAAGTTAGGATTTATAGGTCTTATAAAGGTTAGGTTTTAAAGTGGTTGATGATTATAAATACTAGAGGTTATATGTATTAAAGGTTTGAGGCTCATGTTGATCACATTTATAATTTTCACGAGTGTTAAGACTGATGAAGATTAATGTTAGAGGCTAAGGGTTATAAGAGTTAAGATTTAATTATTATAGAGGTTATTGGTTATAAGGGTTAAGGTTTATGGATAATAGAGGTTAGTGGTAGTATGTGTTAGAGTTTACTAGTTATAATGACTAGTTCTTAGGAATTATATATTTTAGGGTTTTCATTTTAAGACTAAGATAATCACTTTGGGGGTTAGGAATTATATATTTTAGGGTTTTCATTTTAAGGGTGAGATGATCACTTTAGGGGTTTGGGTATATGTGATTAATGGTTAAATGTTAGAATTTAAGGTCTATATGAGATGAATTCATATTTATGTAGATTATATGGTTTACGATTTAGGGCTTAGATGAGTTACGACCAAGGGTTGTATATGTTAGTGGTTATGAGAATTACATGTATTAGTGGCTATATGGACTATGTGTTAAAGGTGAATGTTTAAAGTGGTTATGGAATAAGGTTTATACGTGTTAGAATTTATAAATGTTAAGGGGTTTTCTCTTTTTATTGTTCTCAACTAACACCTTAAGTAAAAATTTCTTCCTGAATGGATCAATCTTGATTCCATGATGGTCATACCTATCATGAAGGAGACAACTATTTCATTAAGTGAGACTCATGCCCGTTCTCCCTCGAGGATTAGAGATTAAAACTTTTAGATCAAGGGTAAGTGAGTATAAGTATTTAAGGATACACGAGTTTTATTCTTAAGGGTAATTAATTATATATTATAGTGATTAGGGGTTATGGTTTATATCGGTTAATCATTTGGGGTTATAGAGGTTAGTGGTGATTAAGTGATATTAATTAATTGGGTTAGGGGTTATAGAGGTTAGTGGTGATTATGTGATATTAATTAATTGGGTTAGGGATTATAGAGGTTAGAACTTAAGGGTTAGGGGTTATATGATTTATATATCTAATATGTTTGGGGATATAAATATTAAAGGCTATAAGGAGTAGGGATTATAAATATTAGGGGTTATATTGATTAGGGATTAGGATTTAAAATGGTTAAGGATTAAGGTGGTAGGGATTTTAGGAGTTACTTGTTTTGGTACATAACCATTCAATGGATTAGTTATTAGGGGCTATAAAGGTTAGGAGGTAGGGATTAAGGGTTAATGGTATTAGAGGTTATAAGGATTACAGTGGTTAGAGGCTATACAAATTATAAGCATCATCGCTTATGGAATTTAAGAGTTATAATGGACATGGTTTACATAATAGGGATGATAAATCATAAAAAGTTTTTGGTTATATGTTAAGGGTTACATAAGTTAATAAAGTTAATAAATATATTTATTTCTTGAGGATGGTAGTTTTTTTTTAAGGGTTATATGAGTGGTATGAGATATAGGTGAATGTGTTAGGGTTTATAAAGGTTATAACAATTAGGATTTAGAAGTTAGGTTAAATAAGATTTATGAGGATGAAAAGAGATATAAAAGTCATGATTGGGGTGAGGGGTTGTAAAAAATAAAGTTTAGGAGTTGTAGGTATTAAGGGTGGAGATTTATAATAGATATAAGGTATATAAATAATAAGTAAGGGATATAGATATTAGATAAGATATGGGTTAAAAAAATTAAATATTATAATGATTATGGTTTATAAGAGTTAATATTAGACATTAAATTTTATGCTTAATAAATTTTATGCTTAATAAAAATATAGATTACAAATATTAATGGTTACATAAGAAATTCATCAACTAATGCTCCACAAATTAAATCCACTTACTCGAACTATAAATTAGGGAACCGATTTTATGGAAGATGGTATGTTTTTTTTAACCAATATCCATTCTTGCCAAGGGTTTTTAAAGCGAATTTGCACGATCAAGGCCTCGTCAAGATATCGCTTCAAAATAAATAGATCTGTGAGTGGATTATTATAATATGTGAATTTTAAGAAATAATGAGTCTGAGTCATCCTTCAAGAGTGGACCTAGTGTTGCAAATAGATACCAAAATTATATTAATGTTGCAAGGTAAATGTTGTAAGCATTTCTCTATGTTTATATGTTGTAAAAATATTTATTCAACAAAATGATAATGATGATATTGTTAAATTGTTTGTAAGTGATTTGATTAATAAAATTTAAGGAGGTATATATACTATATCATTTGAACTTGTAATTTTTTAGGAGGAAAAACATGTTATTAATCATTAGGTTCATTCAAGTTTACTTAAATTGACTATTTCTTAAACTATAACTTTCATCAAATTATGAAGAATCATGTCCCCAAATACAAAATCAAAATAAAAAAGTCTTTCCAATATCCTCAAAATTAATAAACAAAACAAAACCAATCTTGATCACACCTTTCCCGTTTTCTATAACACATCAAGACTAAGCGTTGTCGTGCGTTTTCTATAACACATCAAGACTAAGCGTTGTCGTGTGTGTTCAATGGAAGAAACAAACGGATTTTTATTCTATAACACATCAAGACCAATCTTGCTCCTATGTGCAATAGAGGGATGATGCAAAATTATATGGCATACGCTGCAACACCATAGATCTACTGGAAGAGAAGGATGTCCCAAAATGGCTACTGTGCAAAATGAACCGTAATCTCGAATTAAGATAAGATTCAAGGGGCAATGTCAATAAGTATAAAATAAGTAAAAGTTCTGTATTGAATTTTTCTTCGCCTTATTAAGATAGTACTCTATACTCCTAGTTTCGTACCATATTTTTACACCTGTTTAACTATTAAAAAAAAATACTATTTCATAGTCCGACTCTCAATTTACATTCATTTTTAGGGCAATGCACAAAAACCAATTTATTAGGTTTCAATGGAGTAAAGTGTAGTTAAGTTTGCACTCCATTAAATTGCCATTTTCCTACTTACGACTGTTAAAATTTTCAAATTACTTATTGGGATCAACCACCTCGTCCCTTAATATAAATGATGTCTTAGTTGTTAATTCATATCAATGTTTTCAGAGTTAGATCTCTAAATCTATGATTTATTATTATTATTTTAATATCTGCAAAGATCTTAATCAAAGTATCAAATTGAACTTTTCTTCTTTAAATTCAAACTTAATACACTAACTTTTTTTTTTAGGAAGTGCTTTCCTATCTAAGATTGAGTCCAAAAAATTGAACGTCTGTGGTTTAAATTCAAGCTTAATACACAAATATTTTTCCAGAAAGAAGTTTCCTGATAAAACACTCTGACCTAATACTTTGTGTAGTTTCCTATCTACGATTGAGTCCAAAAAATTGAACGTCTCTAGTTTAAATTCAAGCTTAATACACAAATATTTTTCCAGAAAGAAGTTTCCTGATATAGCACTCTGACTTAATACTTTGTGTAGTTGAGTGTTTCACGTTAAGACAATCATCAATGTACAAAATCATCATTAATGTAATTAAATAGATTTTGGTTGATTTTTTAAGTTTTGCTCAAGATGAAATCTACGATTAAAGACTAAAGAGAAATTTAACACGAAATTTTTCCACTTTTACTAAGATATGAATTACAGACTTGAAAAAACAAATTTATAATAGGCCACACATTTGTATAAAAGACTATATTCTCTCAAGTATCAACCAGAACCACATTTATGAACCAGAACCAAATTTATGAATTTAGAGTTATCCAAAAAATCAATTTAAATCAAGCTCAAAGATTTTGACCGATAAAAAGAAAGCTATAAGACTAAACCTAATGAAGGATTCATCATTTATAAAACATAATCAGTATTTATAAACCAATTCAGTATCTTAAAACAAAACGAACTCAATGAAAACAAAAATATCCCAAAAGAATATCACTAAGATGAGTGTAATGACAAGAAAAATATCATATGAATTTAAAAAAAAAATAGGTTATAAAATGAAGAAAAACAATAATTTAATTTTAAGTTAGAGTTATATTAAAGTAATTATAAAATACATTAAATGTAGAAAAAGTAGGTATGTATGTTTTATGAGTAAAGAGGGTAAATATATATTTTGATGATCAAGGTCTTCTTATAACTGCATGTAAATGATATGCAAAAAAAATAAAAAAATATTTAAATTAAATTTATTATTAAGAAAAACTAAATAACAAGATAGAAAGTGAAATCACCTACTTGGAAGGAATAAAAAAGGGTGAAAATTAAATACCAAATACATTATTGAATCAATGTGAGAGAATAATTACATCATCCCAATTTTATCATATCTTCTATTTGCTCCTCTTCCATATAATTAACATAATAAAATTTAAAACCCTAAAACAAATTGTTTTTCATTTATGATGCTTAAACAACATAAACAATTCTACTATATTATTCCACTTTACAATAACATGCCATATAATTAACATAATAAATAAAGCTAAAAAAAAATGAAAATAAAAATTTCAAACACATTCCACATTCCATTTCTTCAGACTTTCAAAAACTATTCTATCTTATTAGATAAGATTTGATATTCCATTTTTTTTAGACTTTAAAAAACTATTCTATCTTATTAGATAAGATTTGATTAAAAGAGAACAATAACAAAAACAGAACAACACATCAGAGAAGCCATGTCACTGAACACATCTCACATAAAAGAACAAGGAGGTGAGTTTCTAGGCAGATGAGGAGCATGAAAAATTAAAAAAAAATGATTACAAGTATCTGGAAGGGCATGCAAGTACCACACTGTTTTGTAGATATTGCTCTATTTTGTAGATACAGTGCTCAACATGAAGAAAAATCCAAAGTAAGCTTGTGGAGGAAAAGCTAAGATAATCCTGTAGCTGGGACATTCACTAAACTAACCTTCACCGGATTTTAGGGTTGTATCGTATAACTCACCATGTATCATCTGATCTGAGGACCCTATGGTGTCCTGAGACTGCGAGGGTAGGCCCACTATTTATAACTATAAATCATGTACGATTATCCTTTAATCATCATATTCATGAAATAAACATTCTATTCTATAATTTCGAGTTTTGTCAGATTATGAATGCATTGAAATTATAAAAATCCAAAACTTAGAATTTGTTTTACATGATCCTTTTTAAAACCCCAAAATTGCAAACCACTGTGATCAAAACACTTTAGTTGCATTTAGTAAGGCTTCTAGGTAAGTGATCGATGATAGAAAAACGAGACCCACCAAGCACTTTTCATATTTCATTCAAGTGGTCATGAGATGAGGGAGGGTGGTGCTGCAAGTTGAGGTGGCCTGAAACCTGTTCTAATTTTTTTTTGTAGACTCATTGTACAACAAACTTACAATGCTGCCATCATTCATCTGCCTACCAGTGCCACAATGCACACGATACTTTACTTTCCATATAATAAGTACTTAATCTTTTTAAAGTGGAATTAATATTTTTCTTTATCTCGGTGTGTTTTTCCAACCTATTACATTATTTACGAAATCAAATTAATTCTGTCATCACAGGCAGACATTTTGCCTTCAATTCCTAGCATTCGCGGAGATAATGGCTCTGAACATCTTAGTAAAGAATCTTGACAACCTAATTTCTTGAACCCAACTACCATTGATCGAGGTATCGTTGAAATTAGCACGCACTTCCTATGCAACCAGTGGAGGATCGAATTGGTTTCTGAGAAGTAATTGTTGGGTGACTTGGGTGATTATCGCCTTGATTTATAATTTCCTACGAAAAACTAATTTCATGTATAATCTGATATCAAAATATAAATTGCAAAGGGAAGGATCGGTTTTCATTATTAATAAATGAAGATCTAACAACCCTTTTTGCATTTCATGACATACTTGTTCTTCCCCTCTTCAATGGTTCTTTCTCCCAATAAAAGTTGGGGAAAGCATGCACAATCCCAAATGACCCTTTCTTCCTACCATCCAAGTGGGAAACCATACTGCCACCCACCATGCTTAAAATGCTAAGCTACCATGTTTTGGGATTTCCAACCAGTCAGGGAAGATTCCATGTTCATAATGATTTCATAACTTATAACTTAACTCGAAAACTATCTTCTACACGGCTCTGAAATAGCAATAATAATATTATGTGCTTTCATTCCCTTTGAAAGCCAAGCCAAG
>SNQJ01S0078491.1:10325-36165 GCA_010110895.2 Picea sitchensis
TACAGCGATCAATTGGTCTCTCTCTCCTCAGTCTGAATAGAAAACAGCACGCACATGTACAGCGAATCAGCTTCAATGGCTATCGCATCTTCCTGGACATTCCCGTAAGGGATTAAGCCCAGCGAGGCTCTGATACCATGACATAATTTAAGAAAGAACAGAGGCACACAGAGCTTTCACAGGAATAACACGAATCTGTTTTGTATATAATATCTTAAGAAATCAATACATATATATAGCAACAGAGCAGGTTAAACAGATTCCGATATAAACGGATCTGAACCGCATACATTCAATTTTTCCATTATTCTCTAACAGGTAGGCCCACTATTTATAACTATAAATCATGTACGATTATCCTTTAATCATCATATTCATGAAATAAACATTCTATTCTATAATTTCGAGTTTTGTCAGATTATGAATGCATTGAAATTATAAATTTCCAAAACTTAGAATTTGTTTTACATGATCCTTTTTAAAACCCCAAAATTGCAAACCAATGTGATCAAAACAGTTTAGTTGCATTTAGTAAGGCTTCTACGTAAGTGATCGATGATAGAAAAACGAGACCCACCAAGCACTTGTCAGATTTCATTCAAGTGGCCATGAGACGAGGGAGGGTGGTGTTGCAAGTTGAGGTGGCCTGAAACCTGTTCTAATTTTTTTTGTAGACTCATTGTACAACAAACTTATAATGCTGCCATCATTCATCTGCCTAAGGAGTAGCACTACCAGTGCCACAATGCACAAGATACTTTACTTTCCATATAATAAGTACTTAATCTTTTTAAAGTGGAATTAATATTTTTCTTTATTTGGGTGTGTTTGTCCAACCTATTACATTATTTACGAAATCAAATTAATTCTGTCATCACAGGCAGACATTTTGCCTTCAATTCCTAGCATTCACGGAGATAATGGCTCTGACCATCTTAGTAAAGAATCTTGACCGCCTAATTTCTTGAACCCAACTACCATTGATCGAGGTATCGTTGAAATTAGCACGCACTTTCTATGCAACCAGTGGAGGATCGAATTGGTTTCTGAGAAGTAATTGTTGGGTGATTATCGCTTTGATTTATAATTTCCTACGAAAATCTAATTTCATGTATAATCTGATATCAAAATATAAATTGCAAAGGGAAGGATCGGTTTTCATTATTAATAAATGAAGATCTAACAACCCTTTTTGCATTTCATAACATACTTGTTCTTCCCCTCTTCAATGGTTCTTTCTCCCAATAAAAGTTGGGAAAAGCATGCTCAATCCGAAATGACCCTTTCTTCCTACCATCCAAGTGGGAAACCATACTGGCACCCACCATGCTTAAAATGCTAAGCTACCATGTTTTGGGATTTCCAACCAGTCAGGGCGGATTCCATGTTCATAATGATTTCATAACTTATAATAATGATTTCATAACTTATAACTTAACTCGGAAACTATCTTCTACACGGCTCTGAAATAGCAATAATAATATTATGTGCTTTCATTCCCTTTGAAAGCCAAGCCAAGCGACCGACATGGATAGATTCTCACCAACTCCATACTCGAAATACATATTCTATTTTTGAGATCATAAATCGTAGTTTTATCTCTCGTAAAAGTGATACACTGCAGAGAGTCTCCAATGAAACCTTAAACTATAGAGCATTAATTTTTTTCAAGTTATCCATCCTATTCCCGTGTTTCATCTGAGAGAGGGAATATATTTATTGCATGGCTAAAATATTGGAAGGTGTAAAGTTCATTAATAATCTACCCAACAAACCCAAACCAGGATGAAATGCAGGTTTCAGTCATTCAGTCTCCCACGTCTAGCAACTAGTACGAGGGTTAAAACATAATAGTGTTGGTGGACACTATTGCTGCATGGCCAACAGAGTTGCAGGCTTGTGATGAAGCCAAACCTGGTGTTTTTCTAATTCTACTCTAATAATGTAATATAAAGAAAATAATGAAATTGGATTTTTCTGCTGGAGTAAAGAAAATTTGCATAAAAATTAATCTGCTTAGTGTCATAATAGAGTCACTAATTTTTAATCTATAATCAAAAATGAAGAAAAAGAAATAAATAATGCAAAGAAACTTACCTTGTTAACCATGGGATCCAATTGTTAACCATGGGATCCAATTGAGGAGGATGTAGATCCACATCCAAAAAAAAATCCACCTCTCAGCGCCACACAAAACTATGAATCCATGCATACTCATACATGCGAGACCGCTGACAAAGTGAGGAGGAGGATGTGAATGGAAAAACATAAGAGGTGGATGTGGAAAAAAAAAGAAATGGATATTGCAAAGGAGCTT
Source organism: Picea sitchensis (assembly GCA_010110895.2). Classification (NCBI taxonomy): domain Eukaryota; kingdom Viridiplantae; phylum Streptophyta; class Pinopsida; order Pinales; family Pinaceae; genus Picea; species Picea sitchensis. Next base: position 12,643 of record SNQJ01S0078491.1, read on the forward strand.
ACCTTGGTAACCATAGAATCCAATTGAGGAGGAGGATGTAGATCCACATCCAACTCTCAGCGCCACACAAAAATGAGTCCATGCATACTCATACATGCCAGACCACGCCACTGACCAAAACACTGAGGATGTGAATGGAAAACCATAAGAGGTGGACATGAACGAATGCCCAATTTAATAGAATTCGAATAACAAATTTTCAACAAAATCAAGACAACTCAACGGTCATGTTCCTCTATACCGTTAGGTGATGGTGGTGGATGGTTATGTTATGGACCACAATAAAGCACACTTCCAGTTGAACTCTCAGTTCAGAAACGGTGTAAAAAGCACCATCCAATCTAACGGTCCTGTTCCTTTACACTGTTGGGTGATGGTGGTGGATGGATGGTTATGTTATGGACCACAATAAAGCACATTTACGTTTGAACTCTCAGTTCAGAAACGGCTATTTCTTGAACGGAGGGATAGGATTGTACAATGCCAAGAGATTCCAATCGAATGGATCGCCTAGAAAGATTTTAAATTTAGATATCGTTTAAAAAGCTTTATTCTAATAAAATATATTTTAATAACTAGATCATTATTATCCATTTTACTTAAGATTTTTATGAAATTAGTAGGTATTGCGTATTTCAGTCAAAGTTTTTTATTCATAATATGTCTGAAACTAGTATTAATTACTGGACTAATTGATTTAATTTTACTTCTTTAACTAAAATGATGTTGTATTATTGTAAGTTAACTTAAATGGTGTTGGTGTTGTATTGTTTTAACTTATGACAACGCGCTATTGTTTCTGATAATCATATTCATAATAGTAATGGAATAATTTTCATGTTATCCAAACTTTTAGGTTAAGAACATGGTATAACAACACCTTAATAATAATTTAGGTAATTGTAAGGCTATCTTTAAATTCAAGTTTAATAAAAGGTTCAATTATGTTAATGTTTTATAATTTTTTCACATATTTTTTGAAATTAATTTTAAGAAATTTGCTTTAGAAAGAATCAATGTAAATAAACAAATTGGATTACAATCCATTCTACTTTTAAAAGTCAATGTAAATAGACAAATTGAATTACAATCCATGTTTTTATTTTCTATAAAATAATTTGGATTACAATCCATGCTTTTATTTTCTATAAGACAAATTGGATTACAATCCATGTTGCTTCTAAGAGTCAATGCAAATAGACAAATTGGATTACAATCCGTGCTTCTATTTGTATTTTCTTAGTGGGTATTTTATTTTAGAATTTTTTTTTCACTTTTTCTTTAATTTATTTTCTATAAGACAAATTGGATTACAATCCATGTTGCTTCTAAGAGTCAATGCAAATAGACAAATTGGATTACAATCCGTGCTTCTATTTGTATTTTCTTAGTGGGTATTTTATTTTAGAATTTTTTTTTCACTTTTTCTTTAATTCAAGACTTTTTTATTATAATTCTTCCGTGTGTATTTTATTTTGGATTTTTTTCTATTATTTATGAAATAAAATATTCTCTTACTTTTTCTTAATTTAAAAAGATATAAGATAAGTTTAAATGATGAGGCATTGAATGGATGATCATCTTACTGAAATATGAATTTTAGTATAATTATTTACAATTGTTTTTAATTTAGGAAAAACTTTATTACTATGCTTGGAGTAAGACATGATGTGAAAGTGTCAATTAGGTTTAACTTGGGTGGCAAGAGCTTGAGTGGTTGCCAAGAATGATTATCATCCTCCCCATCTAGGTTCAATTCCCCATTAATTATGGATCTTAATTTATCTTTTACCTTTGGGTTCTTCATCTTTGATATTAATTTGATAATTCTTAATTAATAATATTCCATAAAGATCTCTTCTTAATTCTCTCTTTGTAAACCATGAACATATTTACTAGTGGAATCCCAAATAGCCCTACAAATTTCAAAGGGAATTCTATTGAGATCATAAATTCATCATCTACGACAACTTATTGATTCAACCACTTATTCTATTAGAACAAGAGATTGGAATTGAATCTTTGGTGACTCCAATAGTTTGGGTGGCATACCTTCTTTACAAATTGCATTCCTTCCTACATCATTTTTCTAAGGCTTGAAATGATGTCATATATATACATTCTTCTTAGCCCTTAAATGTTAATTTACAGTATTCCACAAAGGCTTGTGAGATGTTGGCATTAGTGGACTTTTGAGGTAAAAAATGAGCCTCAAAACAAAAGGATTGTAGGATGTTGACATTAGGGGAATTTTGAGGTAAAAGTGGCCCTCAAAACGAAAAACAAATAATACTATCAAAATCAATTTTAAAATAAACAATAATATTCAAGATGGTGATATCAACCATAAGGGTAAATATTTTTGGAGGGAAAGGATGAAAACTAATAACATGTTTTTTCATGTATTTCCAGTTTTTCTCAATATTGGACTATCAAAAGTATGTAGAGTGGGTAATTGTTTTCCATGAAGATTTTAAATCCACATCCAATGAGCTCCCATTTGAAATTTGAGTAACCCTATAAGGAGATAAGTAAAAAATTATACGATTAAAAAAATCAATTTTCTTTCTTTCCCTTTGAAAATTCATAAATATTATTTTATTATTTTAAATATTGTTTTATTGTTTTTGTTGGAGAACAATGGTGAAATGCCATAGCTAGGAAATTGTTAGAATGAATTTCTATTGTATGCTAGTTTAATCTTTGAGTAGTTTTTAGATCCACAAATTCAGGAAGTTGTTAGAGGCTATCCTAGCCTATAAATTTGTATGGGGTGAAATCATGAAGGTGGGTTACACTTTTGCTTGTTTTATGAGAAAAAAAACTGTATTTTCACAAGTTATTCAACTTCCGACATATAAATTATTTTTTTTATTTAGAATTTCACTTTACAGTAAAAACAAAACTTGTGAAGAATTGTGTTATCTTTCCAATGACTATTTTTCAATTTTTTTTTATCACTATTTGATATGTCAATTTGACAATTGTTTAACAGTATGTTTCTTAAACACAGAATGAATGATAATGAGTTACTTATTTCTCTACAACAATGTATATATTATTAAACTTATGTTTTGAAGAAACAAATATACTGCAACAATCTCTGAGACTCCTATTTTATTATGACTATTATTTTGTGAATTTAACGGATGAATATTATAATTTCTAGAATTTTTGGGATTGACCAAGATGGAAGCTACTGAGTTTAAATACATGTTTTTCTACACCTCATTTCTATCTTAATTTTTACGTAAACTAAAATCTAAATATACCCTTTTGAAAAGAAGTGTTTAAGGATTATGAATATGTTTTTACTAAATTTTTCAACATTATATTTTTGAGATACCGATATTTCATTTCACCAGAATCATAATGTCTCCTGAAAATATTTTGTGAGTGAGTTTTTTTTAAAATTAAATAAGAATTAAGATAAAAATAATGAAAATGAAAACAAATTATCACAATTGAGAGCAATTAATTATTTGGAAATCTTAGTGTCATTTTCAAAACCAAATTCTCAATGTTTGTAGGAGTCGACAACCTCTGAAGTTTAGCTTTAATAGCAGGGAATTTCTACGGTTTTGATTTTGGTGTAATTTCATGTTTTGACCGAGAAAATATTTTGTGAAAATAATCTTCAGTAGAAAGAATAAAATTTAGCAGACAGTTAAATTAAGCGATTTCAATCTTTCAGTAGAAACAATAATTCTTTAGAAAGAGAGGCTGTCAGACGAAATCAGTCGTCGGAAAATATGAAGCAGTCGTTATCATTTGAAAATATGAAGCGACCGTTGTTTAAAGTTCTTTTAAAAGCACTAAAATGGTATAAATAAGTGCAATAGAACAAATTTAACACAATCCATCAAAATGAACAAAATATATGAGCTAGGGATAAGGATTTCCAAAGAACTTGTATTCTTGATTGTCACTATATTATTTCTTCTTTCTTTATTCCTTTGTTCCATGAAACCAATCGGAGGATCTATATCGATACATGGTGGTTTTAAAACACTTCAACAAAGTTCCGAATCATATTTTTGGTTTTGTTGAATAAGGTAAAATGATGTTTGTTCGAAGTTTTTATTGGAATAACAATTTATGGGTTGAAAGATAAATGTTGAGCATTTTTTCAAAGGTGAAAGTATTTGTTGAACATATCTTTTTTAGATAACTATAAAAATCATAGGAAACAAAAGTTTACACAAGAAAAAATATGATCGCACTAGAGATGAAACTGTAGATAGAGCAAAGGAAAGAGCTGTGGAGAAAGAAACAGAGCGTCACGAATATTGAAGAAATAGCGATGATAATGTCAATGAGATTTTTTGACAGAAGTTCAACGGGTATGCATCTGGGATATGATGATTAAGCACACAACACACATTGACTCATTCTGATATGTTAAAACTATTCGCTCTTTTTTGTCTATATAAAAGTCTCTATGTTTAAAGTTTAAATCTAGAGACGTATCAGTAGTCTCGGTCTGTCTAAAGGCAGTTTCCCTCTGACTCGTTGAAAAGTTTACTAGTCTTTACTTGAGGAGTCAGCCAGTAGCCTATCTAATCCTTTTGTATAAAGGACATAAGACTAAGCGCCCTCCTTTCCTGTGTAAAGATATTAATACAAAATTCAAAGTATAGAATTCAAATTAAAAGTATTTTTAAATAATATAATTGATTGTAATTAGAATTTTATGTTTTCAAAAAGCAGAAATAGATTTGTCTCATAATGCTTGAAGAGGCGTTTGAAACCGAAATTGAATGGGAAGGTAGATCATATGAATATTACATGAATTTAGATTAATATAAGATGAACACTCTAGTATATATAATTTAGTAAATTTGTGTGTTGGTTTATGTTTTAATATAAAACTTTAAATTGAAATATGGAGGAGAATCTATCAACATTGATGATGAAATATTAGAAAATGTTCATATTGACAAATTTGGAAAGAAAAAGCTAAGAATTATATAAGATATCGAACTAAGAATATATATAGCCTTGTTGCAAAGATGAATGATAACAACATGGGCTCCTTTACTTTCTCTATTGAGTCAGAAAGTTGAAATACATCAGTAATGGATATTCAAAAGTCGACAAAAGGATACAAAGGTGAAACAAAAATGTCTTTGACAATATAACTAAATAATGTTAAAGCTTTTGGAAAATATAAAAAAGTAGATGTCTGTGTTGCACGTAAAGCGTTACAAACAACAATTGTTTAGGAGCAATTTAAAGATTTTTTGACACGACACATGGCAAAAAAATTTGGGAACGTCGAGAAAAACATTACACAAACATAGAAATTTTAGTTTCCAAATAGATGTAAATGATAGGTTGGCTTGTTGGACAATGATTTCTAGACAAGCCAACAAAGATAGACTTGCTGAAAATGTTAAAGAATTGGCTAGTAATTGTTGGTTGGAAGAATCTTACGTGTTTCACCACATACAAGGGATGTGTTGTAATGAAGAACTGCATAAAGTTGATATGAAGAGAATCCAAAACATATATTGCCAATGACACAAAATGAAGTTGTTTAATAAATTCAAAGAAGGCACGAAGTTAAAAATTTCTATCAATACATTTGCCTTAAAAAGGAAACCATGGTTTATTTAGACCATCAACATTGACCATTATTTATTTGTCGTTATCATGTGGGAACGAGTTGTATTATGACACTTTTTGGATTTTGGTAAAACTTTATGGCGATTCCTCTCTTCCCACTGATTAGTGCTTTTATATAGGAAATTCTATGTGAAGAAGATCATGATTTATTTTACAAAAAAATGTGTTGGTGGAAATAAATGTGATGGATTTATTGGAAATCTAAGTTTGTTTCATTCAAAGTATGTATATTGATCTGAATGATCAATCGTAACACCTAATATAAGAGTCAATTGGAAAGATATGAATATTTGAAGCGTGCGACTCCACGTTCTTTAGTAGACATTTCAAAAGGCTTGATTGAAGGTGGAATGAAATGTTTGATAGAGAGTTTGAAGAAGTTTGAGGAAGAAATCTATAAATACTGAGAAAAACATTCACATAGAACTTGATGGAAAGATCTACAATTCAAACAATCCGTGAAGTGTTTCCACCGGAGACAATTTTGTCTGTAGTTGATTTTGCGGTACACATTAAATTTTGCACAAAAATAAATAGAGAGTGAATATTATCATTCCGATAAAGTCACTATATTTGTCCAGTTACCATGGCGGGTATGAGTGCTGAAACATAGAAAACACCAGCAGTGATCGACATATTGTAAAATTATCGCTTTTGTACTAAAATTCCGTTTACAACACACATTATGTACAACGATGTTTTGATAAATTTTATGATTCATTGAAAACCTGGCGAAGAATCAGATACGATCGACATTGGATATGGTCCGATGGGTGTGCAATTCAGTTCAAATATTCACGATCATTATATTGGTTATTTCGTCTTCATAAAAGATTAAATTTATCAAAACAATGTTGTTGAATGTTTCAACATGGCGCTAAGCCATGTTGAAACATTCAACAACTTGTTTAGTGTATTCAAATTGATCGGCATGAGGTATCAGTTGAACCCTCATACCGATCGATTTCAATCCACTGAAAAAGTTGTTGAATGAATTGCAACGTTGCTAAGCCATGCATATAATCCGTCAAAGGGATGTGTTGAGTGTATATATATAAATTTTTTAATATAATAATACGGAGGATATATAAATTTGAATGTGTTCAAAATTTATATTCAATCTAATCATTTTGCAAAGAGATTTCAAGTTAACAAGTTCTTGTCTTGTCAAGTTTTTTTTGGTATGTTGGAATAGAAGATGTAAATAAATCAATCCCTTATGATGCCAGTACAATACCTCGAACAAGAAAAATACATTCATTTAAAACAAAAAATTTCAAATGGGTTTTCATTTGATAGAAGAAATCACTCTTGTTTTTTCAGTTTGCATAGACGACTTATAATCCATAGATATTTGTGAGAGTGAAAATGTAGGATATGTTAAAACTTGGAGACATGTTGAACTTAATGTAAAGGGAAAATGCCATGCAAGACAGGAGATGAATCAAATGAAACTATAGTGTCGGTAGTTGATGGCGTGCAGTTTCGAAACTCATTTAGAAGAAATGAAATTAAATTATGTTTAATTTTTTCAAATAACTTATATAGATACATACTTGTGTGATAATCTAACACGAATTAATTGTTGTACAATATATCCAATTATTTGCAGGAGATGTTAGATTATCATGTACAAGTATTTATCTATAAGTTATTTGAAAAAGTGAAATATTATTTTGATCACGATACATCACAAAGATGAGCTAGAAGATTTTGATGATAGCGGTTTTATATATGAAAGGGGATCCATTGTATTGAAGGATATTTTTTTCAAGAAACCCATCAAACCTACTTACTGTATTTCACTTTCAATACTATACGATTGAGATGTCCTGATTATCCAATATAGTCCTACATTTTGGTATGTGCGGTAGCATACAGTTAACTTAGAAGTTCAATAAAAAATAAAATAAAAAAGTTAAAAATGAAAATGTCCAAAGTCGATCATGAATGAATAATTGAAGATGGAATACCGATACGTTGTTTTAAACAAACTTGGCCGGTGCAGTTGGAATTGTAACCTATAATTATGAACTTTGTTGAGATGTATATACTAGGCTTTATTGCCTCAAAGTTTGTTTCCCAATGACAATATCATGATGTGCATCTTGGAACTTGTGGAATAAATCAATTTGTGAATTGTCTGGTAAGTGTTTTTGGTGCTCCTCCTTAACACCAGAATAAATCTTTGTGTCAAGACATCTCTTCTATTTGTTGAAACTATGAAATTTTCATTCAAAATTCAACTATCATGTTGCAACATTCATTTGAAACTTTGTCATTTCTAGGACCCCAGCACACTATTGCCAAATTAAGGTTAGGGTTATCGTTTCAAGTTGTTCTCTAATAGAAATCCTTCTTGTCAATGTTGTTCTACTAATATTAAGAAATTATCTTTGAAGTTGCAATGCCCAACCTTTTATTGGATGTCTTCTTACTTGCAATTGCATTCTTGAAAATGAAACACCAATCAGCTCTATGGTACTTTGTGCCTGTTTTTCTACTAGAACTAAGTCGTATAATGACCTAATATTATTAAGAACTATATCTGAGAATTTATTTTTATCACCTTGATTAATGCAAAGAAAACATAATATGGGTCTAATCTCCTTTCTTCTCAGTAAGCATGTGAAGTTGGGCTTGAGAAACTAATGGTTGGGTTGAAAAATATTCTTGGTACATCTTACTTGTATGGTGTCAAATTGTGTGGTCAACCATATTCTCTCCAACATCAATCCAACTATGAAGAGTTAATGGAAGGGTCGTTGGTATATAACTTCGTAAATTGGATCTCCTCCTTGATGCTCCTCCCTCTAAAAATATCACATCATCCATCTTGCATTTTTTGTACTTGATCTTCAACTAGATGTTCCCTCTCATCCCAAAACATCTAAGTTTTGGATATATGATATTTCATAGGAGTAACTTATCACATTGGGATTGAATATTCTAGCTCAAAATGTTGGATCTTTGATCTTGATCTCCTTGTAGTAGTGTCCATGATGTTTTGTTGGTTTCATGTGATGCTTGTTGTTGGTTATTATTCTCTATTCTTCTTTGCATTCCTTTCTTCCTCAACAAAACAAAGACATTTGCAAGCTGATTTATTTTTCCTCTTAGAATGGCTCCCCATCTTTGCACAATTTTCTACTATATCTTGAATTCATATTATATAAAATCATCATAAGAATTATATAAAATATTGAATATTCATGTTAAAATAGAATTATTATAGGATCAAATTCAACATACCTTATAGTTAATGAAACCAAATAAGGTGCAAGTTTACAATGCTAAGGTACAAGGATTTGCAAAAAATGCTCTCACTTTTGGTACAACTAATGAAAAAACTCAAATAGTGTGAATGAGATCTTTTTTTTTTTTAGAAATGCTCACTTTTGGTACAACTATTGAAAAAAACTCAAATGTGTGAATGAGATATTTTTTATGGTTGTAGCACCTTCAAATTCCAATTTTAAGTTTTTTCATGAGCAAGAATGAAAAATATTTCCATCTTGTATTAAAGAAAAAAATTCTCCATGATTATTTATAAACCAATCCATGATTATTTATAAAAATCAGTAGTTACTCTCTATATTGGAAATACTCCATTTCCATGCGGAAATTTTTTCCTTCATCACTTATAACATATTTTTTTTTTTTTTCTTCAATTTTTTTTTATATACTCTCACGAATTTGTTCTTTACAAAACCAACAATTACCATTTTTATTAGTAGTCATGTTTATCATATTTTGGTAAAATTTCATTCTCCACTTAGAATATACTAAATTTAACAATTGGAAATAGTTTAATTTATTTTTCATTTGTATAAATTTTTCACTAATGTTGAAAATATCAATAATTACCATTTCTATTAACAGGTTATCATATTTATACTACTAGTTCGGTCTTTTAGTAATTACAAAGTTTCTATTAGTTGTGTCATGTTTATGTTAGTAACATTATAAAAAGAAAATTGTGATGGAATCATTAATTTAGTAATACATCCCTCTGACTAAGCAATGCTAACATTGGCATTTCTTTAAAATATGGAAGTAATTTTGTTCTTACAAAGGAATATTGTTGACTAAGTATTATTCCATGCTTAATTTAAGAATGTATTGTTAGGAAATATTTTTGACTAATTATGTATGCTATTTGAAAATATCAATAATTATCCATTTTCTATTAGCGATTTTATCATGTTTATACTACTTTAGTTCGGTCTTTAGTAATTACAAAGTTTTCTATTAGTTGTGTTTTGGTTTATGTTGGTAAACATTATAAAATAAAATTGTGATGGAATCATTAAGTTAATGATACATTCTATTCATAATGCTAACAATTAACATTTCTTCAAAATATGAAACAATTTTGTTCTTACAGAGAAAATATTGTTGACTAAGTACTATTCCATGCTTAATTTAAGAAAGTATTGTTAGGAAATATTGTTGACTAATTACATGCTATACTGGAAACACTCTCTTTGTCATCATGACAGAGTGCCAGCTATCACCATATATCAAATATGATATAGAAGAAAAAATTGGCGAATACTTTCACAATTTGTTCTTCACAAAGTCAACAATTAACATTTTATTGGTAGAGTCATGTTTATCATATTTTTGGTAAGTTTTCATTCTCTACTTAAATATATTAAATTTAACATTTACAGAAAATAGTAATTTATTTCCATTTGAGGTAATTTTCACAAATTTTTGAAAAGATCAATAATTCTCATTTCTATGAACTAGTTCACTTTTTCAATTTAACCATTGTTAGAAAATCCTTATGGTTAGAAATAAGTCCACTTTTTCAATTTAACCATTTATTAGAAAATCCCTATGGATTTAGAAATCATCATTGTAACCAAAATCAAATACATATAAAAACTAATAAAATATACAAGTGAAAATTAACATAGAAACCTTGTATCATTTAAAATTCTATCATTGTGTATTCACTTTGAAACCTTACATTTAACCAAAAAATATGTAAACTAATAAATGATAAAAATTAAATGAATAAAAAAATGGCATATTATATAATTGTGGTAGGCTATTTCATTCACTAAAACCGATATTGAAAATTGTATCTACATTTTATTTGTATCTACATGTAACATCAACACATTAAAGAGAAGAAAATTAGAAAAATAATTTTTTTTTTTTTTTTTTTTTTTTATATGTATGGAACCTTTTTGTGTAATCACTAAAAGGTTCCTTACATATAAAATAGAGATTGAGTAAGTATATCATCATATCTTCAAGCATTGTAACTCCTATATTATCATATAAATATTTCACACTTGAAGCATTCCTTGGTCTGACAAATTGCCATTTGAACTAAGGTATGGGAAATATATATATATATATATATACATATATATATATATATATATATATATATATATATGTATATATATATATAATAGATATGATATATATAAAAGAATATACATTATAATAAAAGTCAGAATAGTAACAATTATAATAAAGTCTGACATTATAATAAAAAATTTGAATAGTAACGATTAATAAAATACATAAGTTCCACATCCATTTGGGATGATAACATGGAACAAAGACATTCAACTCAAAATTACGGACTCCTATAAGCCATCGAGATGGATAACTTCATACATAGAAATTTAGAGCACATAAAACAGTTTTCAAAAGTTAGAAATTTACACTTCAAACATGCAAAATAATGAGTCAGAAATTTATGAAATTTAAAAGTAGAATTGACATCAGTACCCAATGATGTTTTCATATTCTTGACAAGAAACAGGTATGGATTCCAGAGTTGGAAGGTTAAGATAATATTGAAAATAAAATATGGCTGTATATGAGAGAGATGAAAATTCATTTCCATCTAATGGTGTGTTCGCTTGAAAATGCTTACATCTCCTTGGCCCGGATAAACTCCAGAATCCGCTTCTAGAAGGTCTCCCTTGTGGATAAAGTCTCAAACCCTTAGAGATGTAATTCTCATCCAGGTGTTGTGGCTGATCATGTACAGAGATCATTCCAGGAGAAATACTAATCTCCCTCAAGTGGAGTTCAAAAGTACTCATCTTCTTCTGCTGCAGGTGGTAATATAATCAAAAAATTTCATGATGCCCTTGAAACTAAAAGACGAGCATAAATGTCCATATTGTGAATTCTTCCAAAAGCCTACTTATTATCTAAAAAGTTCATAAATCATCATTTTAAAATACCATTCTTCGAAAAATACTCTGTTTCTTCCCATGAGACCAGATATTCTCATATATAATACCTAAGCCATTCTTGGACAATTTGCATAGATGTTCTCATATAATACTATGCCATTCTTGGATAAGAGAAAGCAAAAGAACAATCAAGAAAATTTAGAAACTCTCTTTTTGATGTGGGATAAGATACATGTTCTCAAATGATCAAACATGTTCAGTTTTAAATTAAATTAAATGCAGTCTAACCTTAAACTTAGGTTTGAGTGTACACCATTGAAAATATGTTCTCAAATGTTAAGCATATTCCAAGTTCAAAATTGGTGTTCCATGTGATCCAACCCTATATAGAGTTTGAGTGCTTTTCCATTTGGGGCTATTATTCTTTCCATCTACCTAGGGTTCTATATAATTCAAAATAATTGAGGAAGACTAAAAACTATAAATTTAGAAGAAAAAAAATTGCATGAAGTCAAGGCATTTATGAATCATCTGAATGGACACATCCCCATGAAAATCCTTTCTAATGGGGTTTTGTACATGATGATCTCTCTCGAACACACTCTCATGTACTCTCTTCCTCCCACATTAGCTTTAATAGAACAGATTTGAGAGAATTGTGGTATAATTTCAAACAGTGGCAATTTAATTTGTGTTTGTACATTGAAGCCATGGAGCTGCAAACTCATGAGATTTTGAACAGTAGGCCAGTGGGAATAGTGAATGAGGCTTAAAGACTGTCGAAGATTTAACATGTTCTGATATACAAAATATATAAATGTTGTTGAACTCTTATTCAAAAGTGTGGAGATTGAACAACATAATAGAAAAACATACCGATTCAATCCATCCAAATTAAGCTTGTTGAATCGAGTCCCGAACCAAGCTGGGCCGTTTAACATATCTCAAACTACGATTAATGGCGAAAGAACTTCGATTATTCCACAAAACAAGGATAATATATATCTAGATTTGAAATAAACTATCATAAAATCGTCAAAAATTTGCCTAAATAGATCACATGCATGTCTAGCGATTGGTCATCATTATGAATGAGAGCTTCTTCAACCATCCCGACAAAATTTGGCATACTCAAAACTTCTTCTGGCGACGACATCCAAGTCTGCATTTGTTTATCAACAAATGTGGCCGAGAATTGGCCTCTGCTCGTTGGCTTCCTTCCAACATCAACACCATGAACATAGATTCCAAAATTTCCCCGATTGCAATCCTGGCCTATTTGCCAACCGATGTAATTGCGGAATAGAAAGTGATACAAATGTCCCTTTTGAGCGAGGTACTATAGGTTGTGGATGCCTCGACAATGCTCCACTTCGAAATGCCCCATTACGTTTATATGTACGTCCTTCGAGGACCATAATATTTGGGGTGGTATTTGGTATAATCCGATTTCATCGCAAGAAAAGGCTTCTGCCAAAAATGTCTTTACCAAAATGAGTGTGGAACCTCCTTCGTTCCACGAAAATTTCCATGTCGACCAAAAATGCGATGCCGGATGTCCGACCAAAGTGGGGTACTTAAAATATTGCACCCTCGAGCATTTTCGCTTTGGACCCTCTTTGAAACTGAAAGACATAGAGATGAAGTCTTCCTTTGAAAATCTATTTTCTACTGTATCCCATTGCTCGGGATGGCCCATCACCTCTGACTTTTGTAGCCTCATTAGATCGACAAGCATGGGTGACAGCTATCTTCCGATATGCATCCATAAAATTTTCCAATGAATGCAAACTAATTTAAACTTTTTTCTCTCCAAAGGAAGTTCCAAAACCGCCGATCATTTCCAACCTCCTTTTGACTTTTTGAGCATCGGCTCAAGCGTCGTGTTCACAATGTTTCCTTCCCAGGGAAGTTCATCACAAAATTCTAAAGGATAGGTGGATGTTGAAGTGTAATATTTTGTTTCTTCATAATGTGACATCCTACATCCACCTTCTCCCTCTGCAGACATTTGAATCTTAGTGACAACCACTCTCGGTATCACCCCTTTCTCTAAATTGATTGCCTACCCACACACATTTTAGAGAGAAAGTAACTTCAAGATTTAAGTACATAAATTTAAATACAACAAAATTTCAACAAAAATAAACAAAATTTAGAAACTTACCAGAAATGTTATCTCGTCCAAGGAGATTGTCACCGAGTTTGTAAATAGATTAACTGCAGAACCTGCTCAAACCGTTGTTATGGATGCAGCCTTTTTGATCTATTTGCAGACTCTGCTTACAATCTTTTTTGACTAGATTGTTGGTGCTCATTCGGAGTCTCAGTTGAAGAAGGGTCATTGTTCTTCCTTCTTGAGAATGCACAGAGAGTTTGTGAGAATCAACTGCATAATCTCAATAACCGACATCACTCCACAATATCTATCCACAATGCGAGGAGTTTATCGAAAATCAAAGATGTACACAAGTTCAAAGAAATTTAAAACAGGAGATAAATAAGAGTTTTAAACAATCAAGCCATGGAAGTACTTGCTCATTAGAAAACACAAATCTGGTCATTCAACCCTTAAGATCAATCAGCTAAAAGATAAGTAAAGGGTCCATAGGGCGGGGCAAATTCTTATCAACCACTCATCACCCATGCACAAAGCGATTGCATTTCAATCCATAGAATGGATTAAACGCAGTGACGATAAATTGATTCGGCTCCAAACCGATCTTTTAGTCATGGGTGATGTGTAGGGATTTTAAAGTGGCATATCCTTCCCGCGATATCATTTCCCACGCTTTTGCTATGGGGTTCAGGCGTTTCAAATTGGTGCTACTTAAACTTGAAAGCGGGGTTAGGCATAAGTTTTCTTTACTTGTCTGTAAACAAACGTTACCATTAGGGGATTGGCTAGGTTAGAAGGGTTAGGATTAAGCGTCTAAGATTGGTTATTAAGCCCCTATGAAGAAAAAACTATTGGTTCCCTTGCCTGTAGCTTCACGGCTAGACCACATATACTAACATTGGTCCATGGTATCCTTCACTGATATCATCTTTTATCTAATGGTTTCAAGTGGTTTTAAAGTGGCATAATAACTTCGCGATATCATTTTCCATCGCTTTTGCTATGTGAGTTCAAGGGCATTTCAAGTCGATGCTACTTAAACGAGAAGCGAGGGTTAGGCGTAAGTCAAAATACATGGATACATGGTCTTAAAGCCTAGATATTCTAGAGTGATCGATGAGGGCCCCTTTAGTTTGGTAAAGGATTGCAACACTTTCTCCAACTTATTAGGTGGTACTTTCTAGATAAGTTGTAATGAAGAAGACTTTGAGATTTACTAAGGTAAATTTATCTTTGCTAGGTGCCACATAATAGACCCATTGAGAATCGGGTTGTTTTGGTATGCCACAAATTGATTAGAAACTTAAATAGAGTAAAGCTTTTGTGTATGGAGGCATACCTCCAATAAGTTGGCTGGCAGGAGTAGTGATCCAATGAGGAGTTTGGCCTCATGATAGGTGTAGACCATGTGACAAACCTTTTTAATTAAAACCATGTTTCACTCCTAAATCAAAGATTATAACCAAAGGGCATGTCAGATGGTCTAATGCCACAAGCATTTGTGGATGACATTCCCTACAATTAACTCATTTATAGCCCAATCAATTGGTTTTGTAGCATATATTGGATGAGACTCATACTTATTGTACAAAAACCATAGGACAATGCTCGTGTACCCTCTTCAAGAATAATCAGAGTAAAATATAGTATGAGACTTGGGATGGGTGAAATAATGTGTAAAGATAATATGTTTTACTTAGTATCCCTCACCTACATCCCCATATATGAGGGTATGAAGGTGAAGAGTGGGAGTGGGGGTACGTGTAGGGGGGAATAATGATTAAAAACATAATAGGGTATATTTTACTCAATATCTCCCCACACCCTGGATATAAGTGAGACATGTGTCTTCAAGATGAGATCACTAAGCAGGTCGATTGCAAAATGGAAATATGTTTCCCACCTTTCCAAAGTTGTATTGTGATTTCACTAAATCCACTCAAAGGTCATAGCTTGTCCCTTTCATTCAATCAATCATTGTCTTATCACTATTTGTTTTGTCACCCTTTTCATTCTTAATGATGCAGGAGAGAGTGAATGGGAGATAAAAAAAATATTAAGATTAATGATGGATTCAATGAAGTGGAGATATGACCATTTGGAAAATGTGAATGTAATGAAATCACAATACAATTTTTGGTGAAATCATGACCTACAAATATTTAATTTAAAGGGTTTATTGGTCTTTTTCCCTCTTTAAAAATTGATGATGGATTTCCCTCTTGGAGAGTCTTCCTCCATTACTTTAGATTCATAGGTGCAATACATTTTCACAGTGTAGAAGGTTAATGTGCAACCCTCCCACCTCTTGATTTGGGTTTTATGTTGTTTTTTTGTCTTAAGGGTTGTTAGTTTGAATTAAATGTTTATTATATCATGTTTAAATTATTTTGTTTTAAACATGTTATGTGTGTTGTTTATTTCTTTTTAATACCCTAATGTAAAAGTATAAATAGAACCCTCCTACCCCTCACATTACATAATTTTATTTTCTCTCTAGACATATGCAATGGCCTCCTCGTTACGACAAAAACTATGAGAGCGGGGGCGAAATTTTTGTTTAGGTGTGCAGCGTGTAGAAATGTGAACACACTTGACTCTCACGTCACCATACTTTCGACCAACCAACAAGACGCATCCACGTTGTTCATCACAAGAAGAATGAAGGAACACAACGAGTAACCGCAACAATATGCGACCATAGGCATAAAGCGCACAACCTGAAACATTAAGACATACTTTGGGTTTGGTAGAACAGAGAGGGAAGAATCCATGGTGTTAGGGTTACTATTACTGCACCGGGGAAAGCAGGGCGTTTAGTCATGTCTTCTCGAAGAAGATTAGATAGGCTCCTAACCGACTGCTCAGGAAGAAACTACTAACCCGACCTAGAACAAGACGAAAACAAGATGAACACAACAAGACAACCCCGACGCCATCACGGTGACAACAAGCAATAAGCGCCCCTAGACATAAGGCATACAGCTAATTTGTAAGAAAGCGACACCAGGTGTTAAGCATAGTACAATCACATATGGAAGAATCCAACGGTAGAGTTTACTATTTATGCACCGAGCGAGGATTTTAGTCTGTTCTTCTGAAGAAGTTAGAGCAGACTCATGGCCAACTACCGAGGCAAGAAACTAATGAAGAGAGAAATCTCTGTCATGTAGTAGTGGAAACCACAGCAGCTTTAAAGGGCAGGACTGCCCGTCTGACGGATTCATAAATGCACGGACATGTCACCCTGAGGCTATCCCGAGTTACATCCCACCGACAACCAGTCTAGCGGGTTTATCAACCAAGTACAACTTTGTCTACAGAACCAACACCCTCATTACTGACTCAGAAAATCTATTGTACTTAAATAAAGATATTGAAAGTTCTATTCTTTGCAATGGAAATGTTCTTTTGGATATTGAAAGTGTTCAACATTTCCTATAATGTGTTAGTGGCCACAATGATTTAACATTTGAATGACCTAATCCTTAGATGATGGGAGTTCATAATCATATAATGCCTTGAAGGGGGCCATTTTGGTGGCAAAATGACGGTATTATATCAATATTCAACATGATGCAACCACCTCATCCATGTACTTTGGGTATTCTCTCAATTCATCCAAAGATGCCCTTCAAAGAACTTATTAACCACTTATATGTGCCCATCTATCTTAGAATTTGATAGGTTGTGCTTATGTTGTAAGTTAGTGGTATTAGTTTTTTAAATTTCTTTCCATAAGTGACTTACAAACTTTGAATCCATGTCACTAATGATGTAGTGAGGAGTGTATGGAGCTTATAGAGATGTTGGAAGAATTAATCAGTGACCACATAAGCTATAAACTTGGTAGTCAAAGGATAAATGGGCATAATTGGTTAAATTGATCCAATTAACACAGAATTAACATCCTTACCTTTAAAGAGTGGAAAACCCATGATAAGGTCAAAGATGCATCTTCCCCCTTCTGATTGGGGATAACATTATGTTAAGCTTGGGATAGGGAATGGTGTCCACCTTATTATGTCGACAAGTGTAACATTCTACCACAAACTACTCAATGTCGTTCTTCATTTCTACTAGTAGCAGGTTAGAGGAAACATTCTTCTAGGTTTGTAAAAACCATTGACTAAAACACACAAATGACTATATATATTAAAGAGCCTAGCTTATAGGAGATAATATTGTAAATATATACCAATTCTTGGAGAGGATGACAGCAATCTTTAGATGAACTTAATGTGTAGTCAAATCCGTTATGTGGTCTACAAGGAATTTTTGCACCCAAGTAGGCTTGTTGGATGAGATGGAGTTGAAGGTGGTTGGTTCATCTTGCAGGCCTCCTCTATGAAATGTTCCATCAAAATTTCCACACAACACTCCATTATCCCGTTTATATTCTAATAAAACATGTGAATGATTCAAAATTTCATTGAGGATTTTATTTTGGCATGTGAAATGTAGGGGGTCAATTCATTTCATATCTCGGTCCCTTTAAGTTTAAATGAAGGTAATGGTTTCATGAAACATATTTTTTTGGTAAAGTTGCAAGTGTCTCCATAACCATTTCTAAGTACCCCAATGTTGAGCTTAGTTGTTTCATTAGCTAGAAATTCATTCCATTATGTTCTCTTAGGACACAGAAGAAATAAACCTTTACATAACTAATTATTTAGCATAAGCATAAAGAAACAATAAGCATATAAGCATCTTTTCAAGCATCTTTATAAAAAAAACCAACTTTATAAGAAAAATACTAACTTTATAAAAATTCTTATTAACTAAACCAGAAGCTTGACTTTAAACACAAAATATAAAAATAATACACTTTAAACACGGTTCAGATTGGACACTTTAAACATAGTTCAGATTGGACACTTTAAACAGAGTTCAGATTGGACAATTTTGTGTTGAGTTGTTTTTGTGTTTTGTATCAACACTACTCTTGTTGATTATCCCTGAGTCCTCCTTGGCAAAGCAGTCCACTTAAGATCATGGTTGAGATCAAACCATTGGGGTTTTGATCCATGATCTTTAAACAAATCCTTGCCTCTTTAAGCGAGAAAAGACAAGGAAAGGAAGGACAGTTTATGATTAATATAAATATCACCATTATTAAATATATCCTTTCCAATACAGATATTTATTTCTTTATAAAAGTTTGTTTTACTTAAAGACAAGTCACCATTATAAAATATATCCTTTCCAATACAGATATTTATTTCTTTATAAAGTTTGTTTTACTTAAAAGACAAGTAAAGAAAGGACAGTCTAATCCAATGGCTGGATCCATATCCATGTATAAAACGAGGAAAGAAAAGGACATGTTCATCTCGTCCTTCCATTCCTTTCTCGTGAACATTTATCCAAATCTCCCTATTACAAATTATTAATTTTTCACAGCACAAACCAAATTTGTGTTGCTCGTCTGTCGGCATAAAAATGAAAAAGGAAAAGTACTTCATAAATGAAGAACACCACAGTCATCGCCATCAAGTACATGAAACAAAATGAAATGAATACTGAATAAAGAAAGAAACAAAAGGAAAGTCCAAAAACATATGGGAAGAATCCAATCGACTTTTCTTCTGAAAGGAATAGAAGGAAAGTCCAAAAGAAAACGATAAGAATCCAATCTACTTTTCTTATGAAAAGACTCTGAAATAGTAGCCCACTTCAAACGTACTCACATGGTTACATTGTTGAAATGGAAAACAAAAAGATTGTGTGGAAGGCAAAGAATTCAGTATTAATATTCTAAATTTTCATATTAGTGAAAAGTACACAGCGGCCACATGCAAAGAAGAACATAGTTAATAATATTGTAAAGTCCGAAGATTTTACTACTTTGTATTATTATATTTTTTTGTTTTGAAGATGGAAATATTTATCTTTAACATTAGCACCGAGAATAGTTATTATTTGTTGTTATCTGTTTTGATTCATTATCTTTATTCATAGAAAATCACACTACCTAAAATAATTCATTGATAGATTATAAAAGGAAAACTTCCACTTCTGCCAAATACATTTGTATAACATGTGAAAATATGCATGATCTTATGCACAAATGTATACTTACTCCCCACCCCCCAGCTCTACAAATTCACATTTTCTTCATAAAAGTGTGCACTACACTTTCATCCCCAAAGAGAAATAGGTGTGGGATGAGGGAAATGTGCACCAGGCCATGGATGAGGCCGTAAGCCTTTTGGCGTTCACCAGCCACGGGGTGAATGCCGAAAGTCTTACGGCCTCTCCACGACCACTACAATTTTAAAACTAAAATTTTAAACTTAAACTTTAAAACTAAAATTTTAATACTAAAAGTTTAAAACAAAAATTTTAAAACAAACATTTAGAGCTTACCTGCGAAACACCACGAACTGTGAACTCTGCACGACCTCTCCACCCGCGCTCGACGACCTCCACGACCACCTCCCGCGCTCGACGACCTCCACAACCACCCGTGAACTCTGCGAACTCTGCACAACCACCCGCGAACTGCGAACTCTGCACAACCACCTGTGAACTGCGTACTCTGCAAAACCACCTGCGAACTGCGAACTATCCACAACCTCACAAATTTTCAAAAAATTCCAACATTCGATGTGTGGGTAATATATAAACACTCTTTCGGCTGAAAGATAGTTCGGCCGAAAGATAGTTCGGCCGAAATATAGTTCGGCCGAACTAATGTTCGGCCGAATAATATTTCGGCCGAACTAACTTTCGGCTGAAAACTTAATGCCGGAAAGAAAATATCCGGCCGACCAATTTTCTACATGCAAATCGAGGGGGCGGTTATTGCACCCGTTCGATTTGACGTTTATTTTTTCGGCCGAAAAATAGTTCGGCCTAAAAGATTATCTTTCGGCCGAAAAAAAAAATTAGTTAAGCCGAAAAAAAAAATTTCAAAATTTTGGAGACCCGATTGTCACGAAAGTGTAACCCACCTTCGTGATTCCACCCTATGCAATTTATCGGACTGGTAATATAGAGTGTGTGAGAGAAGTATCACTTGTGTGATCCCTTTTGGCCTCACCGTCTTGTTGTGTTATTCTCCAATTTCAATTTGGTATCGGAACTGAGGGATAAAGCCATTGTGAGGAGCCACGACAGGCCATGTAGAGGGGCATGTGGATAGACAGTGCAGTCATTTTTGTTGAAATAAAAAAGATGTTGCATGGAGTAGCATTGTAGAGCAATACGTTGGAGCTCCGTGAAGCAAGTTGAGGTTCTATCCAAGAATTATTGAAGAAAGAAGGTCGTTGTAAAGGAGGAGTCTTCACTATTGTTGAAGGTGGAACTAGACGAAAGAGAGAGAAGGGCACATGTGTATATGAGACAAGCATTGTCTTGTTGGATGCATCTGGTGAACTCGACGAGTTCATATCGAGTCAGTTGCAAGACATGGAGAGTTCGCTGCCCACTGCCACCGCCATGTTGTTGCAGGTGAAGGAGCCACAGCATGGAGGAGTCTCGGTTGAGCCACAACATGGAAGAGTTTGGTGAACCTGATGTGAAGTCACTAGATAGCCTATTTGAAGAGCCTCTAAGCTTGAATATTGATGCCAAACTATAGATATGCATGCGTGGAGCAGCGATCTGGTGTTGTGAGGGATATTTAATGATTTTTTTTGTAGAAACAATAATTCTCTGGAAGGATTCTATAGTTCCACACATTTAACCTTCTTGGTTGAAGCCTCACTGTTTTCTGGAATTGTTGAATTATCTCATGTAAGTGACCTGAAATACTATTGTGGTCTTCATTTTTTCATGAAGTTTGGCTAAAGACATTGAAAGAGGTCCAATTTCAATGCATTTAAGGGGGCTGCTCAAACAATGGTGAATCCAATCGTGGAATATTCTATTCGAGGAGGCTGCAGCAAGAAAGTGTTCCTGTTGGAACTATTTATGTCGGAAAATTAACTGAAGTTGTTAGGAGAGGGGAATTGGCTTGGAAATCATTCATTAGTGGGGAAATTTAACAGCAATCATCTAACTAAGATTTTGCTTGGAACGATTTTAAAAAATTCCATTAAAGACCGGTCCATTTAGAACTATGACAGATAAAATTTTGGTTTGTGGCGTGAAGCGGAGGTGGATTCTATTGCAACATGGAGAATGGTGACCTACACAACCTGCATAGAGACCTGAGATCTAGATAACCAATCATATTTGGTGTTTGCAGGAGGAGCAATTTGTTGATAATTGATTCGTTGTTTGCAATTGTTTACTTGTTGTTGCCATCGTTTCTAGAGAGGTTAGCTGCTATGATGCATTTGCAGTATTGTGATTAGTCTTTATTTGTCCATCCATTTATCCAAGTGAGAAGCAAGGAGATTCGAAGAGGAGGGACCAGACCAGTCGCCTTATGTAACATAGGTGGAGAATATCGAGAGTGAAGACCACGAGGATGACAAGAAGAAACCTGTAGAGAGAAAGTTTTATGTGATGCATGTTTGTGAGAAGAGTTTCCTTTCCACTGGAGAACAATTGAATCTCAAAAGAGCCTTCCAAATGTCATTTCATCATCTTGGCTTGCATCAACGAAATTTTTTATGTTGGGTAGAGGCTATGATCAACAGGATTCCGGCAGCCCATATTGGGCCCATCCAGATTATCGACTTTAGCTCCTCTACTTGGTGAACAATGCAGAGTCTCCAAGGGCTTGGGGATGCTACATTATTTTGTTTTTCAAAATCCATTGGGATTGTTGCTACATCAAAGAATATGCAACACCCAGAAAACCATTAGACAAAGAAGTCATTGTTTCCTACTGTTCATATTCCGGGGAAAAGGCATGTGATGTGACATGACATGGAAGAAGCAATTTTTTGTCTGTACACCCTGTAGAAATTGGAAGGGGAAGACTACTGTGAAAGGTTATATGATGCCATCATTCGTAGAAATAAAGATATGTTTCCCACGTGAAACAGTTGTGTGTTGTGAGGAGGATCCCATAGATTCACGTGTGAAGGATAGTTTGTGCAAGAACCTGTTGTACATGGAGCAGAGAAGGAGAGACCTACATTTTTTGTGGTGATGATCGCACGTGGGAGGTAGAAAGAGAGGTTTTCGTATTGTGCCATCAATTGTGCCATCGGGGCCATAAATGTGTTCATTGACTACACAAACCATTGTTGATTGGTGCCATTGTTTTTTAAATCACTAAAGGAGTCGTTTGTTGTAAGAGAGTTGTTTCATCTTGTTGTCTAATAGAGACATTGCTTCACAATATATGGGCATTGGAAAACTGCTAAGGAAAGCAGCGGACTATCATTTCCCACATGGAGAAGTTGCCCCTGTGGAGGATTAAAATCAATGATTTAAAGGTGAGATGCATTATGTGCATGGGTGCAGTGAAGGAATTTGTGTGAAGGATTTTCTTGTGTGAAGGAATAAAGTCATGAGTTGAAGAAGTGTACCAAGAAGGAATTAATGTCTGGAAGAGAAAACATGCAAGATACCAGATATATAAAATATGCAGAACAGAAATAAAATGCTAGAAATGGCAGAATAACAGTAAAATATCCAGCATAATCTTCACAATACACATAAATGATATACGAAATAGCAATAGAAAATCACTTTGATTCA
>SNQJ01S0078492.1:0-12783 GCA_010110895.2 Picea sitchensis
ATTACATTAGTAATGTTATTTTATTTATGTTGTCTTTAGTCCATTAGTTGTAATTATACCTCCTAGTCTCCTATATATACCAAGGAGACATTTTGATTTGGAATCATCTTGTAATTGTACATTATGTGGGCATAAGGAGGTTGCCCCCTCGAAGAGGCTTATTATCTGAATTTCTCTCTTTTTCAAGGCGTTGAGTACTTATTCTGAGGTTTTTCTATGCTATATTGATATTTGGTTCTTAACATCATATGCTTGATATTCCTATTGAAAACAATTCCACATTCTTTGGGAATACTGCTGAAGATGCAGAACAATGCTTGTTTAGATTCAAAATCACATGTGATGTTTTCAATCTCACTGAATACAATGTTACATGTCAATTATTTTAACAAATTGTGTGTGGGGATGCTCTTGAATGGTACAATTCATTGCTTCCTGGGACCATTACCAGTTGGGGTGTGTTAGAAACTTAATTTTCTAAAAACATTTCCCACCCACCCTCTCCCATATGGATGCAAGACAATGAATATTTCAACCTCACATATACTCCATATGAACATATTTCGAGCAACAAGTTTGAAAATGAAATTGATGAGTCTCCACCAAATGCACAAAAAGATTTCAGCCAACATGTGAAAAATGTTGCAACCGCTTTGCAAGGGCCACATTTTGATGATGAACAGTCATAAGATCATTGGTAGAAAGAAAAATTGGTGGAAGAAATTGATCCTGAGAATAATGATGGGACAGGTTGTGATTACATGAAGGAAGAATATTTTCAAGACATTGTTGATGAATCAAGAATCTTGGAAGCGGTTGGAGATAAGGAGAAAGATGAAAGTATCCTCAGATTGGAAACTCCTCATCCAATCAAAGACAAAAACATTCTTGAGAAACCAAGAATTGATTTCATTGAATCATATTTCCAAAGTATTGTTGGTCAAACAATGCAATCATATTTTGAGCACATCTCATTCAGGTTTCTCTAGTACACTTAGAGGATTCCCCCAGCTCTTTGGTACAATCCCCAATATGTTCCTTAACTCTGGAGCTCATTCCAAAGATCAGTTGGATGTTTGAATGGCTCCATTGGAAATCTACCTACATCTAAATGTTCCTCTTTCCTTCAAGTAATATAGGGTAGGTAGATCTTCTATGTACATAGTTTACTTTTTCAGTCAAAGTTTTGCGCAATAAAGAAGTTTCTAAGTGAAGGTGATATTTGAAGTTAACTCCATGTAAGAGGAATTACAAGAATGCATTGTGAAGATGACTCCATATCCCAATGTATAAGGAATATTGTCTTCATATTCTAGTGTTCTTAGCAACCCATAGGGGGTCATTGTCCCACAGTTGGAGCCAGTTGTTGATAAAAAATTGGTCACATCCATTTTCCCTCTCTTGAAATATATAAAAAAATTGATATCAAAAGAAGAAAATTTCAAAGATTATAATTTCATGGTGTATCCCTCAATATCATCTTCTTCATGCATTTTTCGGAATCAAAATATGAGTCTGTATGCCCAAGATATTCATAATTTTGTCCAGAATTTTGACAGAGAGATTGCAAAAGAACTTTGAAAAATGCCAAGAAGAATTTGTCTAAGTATGGTGCCCCTTTCCTCTCCATTTTTGAATTTTTGACTAAGTACTTTCCTCACTTAGTCATTTCTCTCACCTTCCATCTCCATCCATCTCCACCCATCTCCACAATTAACCATTCTCCTCTCTTATCCCTTCACCTCTCTTCATACTCTCATCCCATACTTAGTTGTTTTCCCATTTTCTCATTACTCTCATATTCCCTTCACTTATCATACTTAGCCATTTTTATACCTTCCATTATTTACTCTCCTTTCTATACTTAACCATTTTTCCCTCTTCCACTCGACACTCCTTCCTTACTACTCTTCTTACTCTACTCTCTATACTTAACCATTTTTCTCATTACTGTCATGTTCCCTTAGTCATTTCTCTCATACTTAGTCTCATATTTGTAAATGTGTTGAACCTGCAAAGAATAGATCTAGCTAGAAAATACTACACACATTTGCAGAGAGAAATTGAGAAAGAAGAAGAAGGAGAGAAAGAATAAAATAATTCTCATTAATCGTTTTCCACACTCAAAGAGTGAATAATTTACAATAGATATAAGCAACATGAGTAACTAATGCGCCATAGTAGTGATCTAGAGATATCTAGACACTCACTGACAGACACTGGAGTGAACTTCCACCTAGTCCTAGTTAACTGATCCATTCAATCATCGGTTGATTGAGACACATTTGTGGAAGTGAGAGAGACACATGCAACTCCTGGTGATAAAACCGAGGTTTTCATGCATGAGTGACTTCCACTAGTCTAACTATGTGTAACTGACTCTGAACTGAAGAGGAACATCCTATTTTGTAGGGAAATATCCTCTAGAGAGAATATTCTCATCTAAGGAATCGTTTGCAACATTGGACTATAAAACTTAGGAAAATAATTATAGGTGAGTGTGTAATATCTCCAACACCCCACATGAACACTACTAGAGTGTACATGATGAATGGGTCCTGGCAACAAAGGCCATGTTAGGTACCCATTGTACAATGAATATAAGAATGAAACATTGAAAAAACGAGGAAAGAGGGAAAACCTCATGGGCAAACCCCCCCCCCTCAAATTACAATGCATAAACTAAAAATAAAAATGAGAAGGAACAAAAAGCAGTTGCTAAGAAACCGTGTCCTTCACTCCAAGAAGACCTCGCAACTGTGCAAGTTTGTGCTCGTTGAAAAATTTGTTGAAGATGTAGATGTCTGCACGGATCTGATGAAGTAGATGCACCATTGAGATGTCCACACATATCCACTTTCTCTTCTTGTAATGAAAAATATCCAAATAAAGTTTGGATGAAATTTTGAAAACCGTGCAACCGTTTTCGAAAAAAACAGTGAAATTTTTTTATTTTAAAATGATCATAACTTCACTTCCCGAACTCCGCTTCGGAGGATTTTCTTTTTGAAATTGGATATTTTCTCGAGAGGAATTCAAATATCCAATTTGTTTATAAAAATTGCACTCAGAAAATATCAGAATTGATTCTGATGTGCACATATCTCTTTTTGTCTCCTGAGATGCATGAATTGCGCATGGAAAAGTGTACGCATGTGACCCCTGAGATGCATGCCATATATCTTCCACATGAAATTCAAAAAACAAATCTGAAATGGAGTAGACATCATCTTCAATTTATGGAATACAAATTTGTGCAAATACTTTTGTAGAAGACTCTTCATAATAAGAAGCTTGATCTTCTGATGGCTTCTCTTCTGGCTCTATCTGTTCAACCTCTAGCATGAAATATTCAAAATATTCTTTATTCCCGAATAGAACCTCCAATCTGGTCCATAATTCATTTGGAGTTGATTCTTGTGAGTCATCATATACTTGATGGGGAATTTTAGGAGAAATAAACCAGAGGATATGTCCTGTGGCCATATCTTGTCTATTGAGAAAATTGTTTTTCTCATTGGTGGAATCAGGCTCTATTTCCATTTCCATAGTTATTTGGTACAAGCCTCTACATCTGAGTAGAAGCATATTTTTTGGCTTCCATTCCAAATAGTTATGAGGCGTGAGAAGTATTGTCGGTGAATAATCCATCTTTGTTGTGTTCTTCAATCTTCAGTACCTGCAAAAATAATTTGGTGTAGATTTTTCTTAGCAGTATGTCGGCTCTGATACCATGTAAATGTGTTGAACCTGCACAGAATAGATCTAGCTAAACAATAAGACACACATTTGCAGAGAGAAATTGAGAAAGAAGAAGGAGACAAAGAATAAAAGAATTCTCATTAACCATTGTCCACACTCAAAAAGTGAATAATTTACAATATATATAGGCTTCATGAGTAACTAATGTGCCATAGTAGTGATCTAGAGAGATCTAGACACGCATTGTCATACACTAGAGTGAACTTCCACCTAGTCCTAGTTAACTGATCCATGCAATCATTAGTTGATTGAGACACATGTGTGGAAGTGAGAGAGACACATGCAACTCCTGGTGATAAAACCGAGGTTGCCATGCATGAGTGACTTCCACTAGTCTAACTGAGTGTAATTGACTCTGAACTAAAGAGGAACATCCTATTTTGTAGGGAAATATTCTCTAGAGAGAATATTCTCGTCTAAGGAATCGTTTGCAACACTGGACTGTAAAACTTAAGAAAATAATTATAGGTGAGTGTAATATCTCCAACAATATTCCTTTCACTTCTCTTTTCATACTTAACTATTATTCTCTCTTCTCTCTTCCTTACTCTCCTCTCCATACTTGACCATTTTTCTTTCTTTCTTACACTCTACTCTCTATACCCCATATTCTATACTTTGTCATTTCCACGTTCACATTCATATTAACCTCATGAATTCCTCATATTATTTTAATATTATTTATCTTGTCCTAAGTTTGTTGGACATATATCCAAGTGACATGTGGTAGGTGATTGGATGGTGATTGGAAGTGATGTGTCAAACATCTATAGGTTGACTGGGTAATGACTAGGCAATGACTTGGTGACAAAAATATTACCAGGATATGAATTTTTCTAAGTCTCTAAGAGCTAAGCTAAAGCACGACTTCCATAAGTTCTTTTACTTCACATGAATAATAAGGAAGGAATTCGCATTATAAATACCAATGTTTCAACCACCACAATGCATGTGGGATGGGCATTTTAAAAGAAAAGACAAATTTAAATGGAGGGCTAAGAATGACCCACGAAATTAATGGATGGTGGTAGAGTCTCTAACTTCCCGAGCTTCTATCTTGAGATCCAGGTGTCGGTTTTCAGCAAACTATACCTTTTTGGGAAGGTAATTTGACAAGGAATATGATTGAATGGGTTACAAGAAGTTAAATTGGTCATATCTTGCTCAGAAATTAAAATAAGAGTCAGCTATATTTTTATGGTGTGTTGATAAATCTACTTGACACCTCGACTTCACGAGTTCATATCTTGAGATCCATAAATCCAAATTGCGCTAGGAAAGACTCGTTGGAAATATGGAATGGTGAATCTTACATATAAATTGGTTTCCATTGCTAAGAAATTGAATATCATACTCATAAAATCAAAACACATTCCACTTTAAAAAAGGTAGTCAATTTCAATTTTTCAAAATAAAAGTTTATTTAGAAAAAAGAAAAAAATTATTAAATATGAAATGGGCCCCACTTAAAGGCAAAAATGTCAATGATAAAAATTCATTAATGAGGCTTCAATGAGGAATTAATTAAAGTGAATATTTCAATAAAAAAAAAACATATAGAAAATACAAGAAGAGAAAACACTAACTACATCAAGAAGTTAGAAGAGCATATTTTAAAAAGCAAGAGAGGGCTTCATCAAGGTGTTAGAGAAGGTTTCACTATTAGATTAAAAGATAATAATAGAAAGGATCCAACCATCAATATGCAACCAAATTTTTGATTAGCAAATAAAGATCTCCATCTTCTCCATTCTTCTTCTTCTACTACACTATTTTTCTCAAGGATTTATGTTTGTATTTCTTAATTGAGCATAAGGTTGAGATTCTTGAGTGTTTCACTTGTATTCTTCCAAGAATTTTATTATATGATCATGGAGTATTTACATCCATATATGTGACTGTTAGATGTAATCTAGGATTGTCTATTGGATTCATGGGAATTTAGTCCTTGTCCTTGACAATCTTTATATCTGAAGATTTAGTCAAATGGTTTGTTGAGAGGTTTTCTATTGTTGAATATATTTTATGAATGAAACTCCACAAAGGACTACTTCAGGGTTTTAATTTAATGATTTATCAAATAATGGGATCTCCGAGCATGATATTTTTTAAGTATTCCCATCAAATTCTTTCAGGTTATGAATGCAAAACTCATTTAAAGTTATTTGAGATGATCAAAATTATTTCATCCTTTTTCTTGTAAGAAGATATGGATGTATCCTCTACTTTCTTGTGATTTAGAGGGTTTCATAAATGGTGACGAGTATGTATATATTCTGATATTGAAGCCTTTATTCAATCTTTGTATTTTTAAGAAGCTACTTGTTGCACATAAAGATCATATCTAGTTATCAAGAACCATTTCATTTAAATTAAGCAATAAATATTTTGGGGCTTGTTATCTAGCATTCTCCCCAATCCAAGAGCATCAAGATATATATTTCAAAATATGCAAAGGAGTACCACCTCTATAAAAACGCAGGGGAACTCATATCCTCATGAGTTTGTCTTTTCGATCTTAACCAATTTAAACATCAACAAAAGCTTTGGACTATTTCCACACATCTAAACACTTAGACCTGTGCGAAAATACATTTATGATGCTACCAAGCATCAACACTCCCTCTTAGAAAGGAAGGTATTCTGCACAAACTTCCCTTTAACCAAGGGTTTGGTCAGAATATCTACAACATTCTCATCTGTGGAAATATATCAAAGCTTCATTGCTCCCTTCTGGATCTTATCTCGAATGAAGAGGTATCTGATATCAATATGATTGGACCTGTCATGAAATATTGGATACAAATCTGATTATTGCAGTACATCATTGTAGGATCCAACTCCTGATCAGATAAACCTGTAAGTAATTTGTGAAGCAAAATGGCTTCATGGCTAGCCATACTAGCTACCATATAATCTACCTCTATTGAACTGAGTGCTACAGACGTTTACTTCCTACTAAACCACGTAATCAATGTTGATCCCAAGATGAAGCAGCACCTCAAGGTGCTCTTTGTGTCTACTACACTCCCTTTCCAATATGAGTCTATATATCCCTGCAACTCCACTCCATCTCCCCCAAGATACCTCAATCCTACTCCATTGTAGCTCTCAAGTACTTGAACACATGTTTTGATGTTATCCAATGAACGTGCCTCAGCTCCACCATGAAATGACTCAAGGTGTTCACAAAAAAATAGATATCTCTCCTAGTGTTGACAAAATACATCAAGGACCCTATCAACTGCTTATATATCATGTGATCCACCAACTCTAAATCTGAAGTGATAACCTTCTTCATATCAGTAACCATAGGTGTATCCATTGGTCTACAGTCCTCCATCCTGAATCTCCTCAAGATTTCAATTGCGTACTTCCCTTGACCAAGAAATATCTTTCCCAATACATGGCATACCTCTAACCCCAATAAATAATGCATCATGCCAATGTCCTTCATCTCAAACTCAGTAGCTAAATCTACTTTGCACCCTGTAATAAGCTCCTCTACACATGTGAGAAACAAATCATCTATGTACAGAACCAAGATGAGTGGATCTGTCCCAAAAAGTATGGATTACAAGTTAGGATCCATGTTGTGCTACTTATATGTCTAATATAATGCACTCATTAATTATCAATCCAAGATTCGTAATCAACAGAGTTACAAGACACCAGTAAGAAAGGTAATTCCTAATGTCACGAGTATAGAATCAAACTAGATTATGTATGCTGGAAATAAATCAAGATAGAAAACTATAATGCACTTTGGTTTTCCTTCACAAAGAGGCTATCTATTCCATTATGGCACATGCAAGCATGAGATGGAATTTGGTTTAATAGATCAACTCTGATGTCTGACCCGGAAAACTAATTATGCAATCCACACTTTCTGAAAGGAAATCACACATCAATCAGCATAGCATGGGTAGTTCAAAAGTCAATATGTTGGTTCTGCTGTGGTTCACAATGAACTTCACTAATTCTTCTCCAAGTAGTTTTGACTATTGTTGCCAACAGCTATGATCACTCAAGGAAATCAAATTCATGAGAACAGAAAACAGATCATATGCAAAAACAGAGCAATTAAAGATCTAAGCAATTATAGAATGGAAATCTTAATCTAAGTTACACTACTATCATCTAACAGATTTAGATCTTTAGCTAATTCACGGTCTATACTACTGAAAACAAACACTAATGCTAATCTATGAAGAGGCTGACCTTTGTTGGATGGTGGGCCCTTGCCACTTCAACAGGTCAACTGTTGAAGTCTACATAAAGCTTGCTTTTAACACACACATTACTCTCACTCACACTTCAAAACATGAAATCAAAAACTCTCTTTAACAACTCAACTCATTCTTAATCATAGATAATCAGAATGTGGAGATAAAATGACATTCCATTAATCTTCACTGAGAAATATGTTTTGTACTATCATACGTTGCTTACATATCGATGGTATGCTAACTCTCCTACTTTTCTACCATCCTTTCCACAGCTATTTAATAGTCTACATCGTGAAACACAAGGAGGCGAAGTGATTTGCAAATGAATCAGTTGTTTAAGTTTAATCATTCGGTTACATCTTTAGCCTCATCCTCATGACACGAAGTGCATGAGGATGAGGCAATTAACAAAATGTTCTTATCATAGCCTTACTAAACAAATAGACATCCACCCATTGACTTAGGTGAGATTTGGCACTTAACTTAGTGCATTAGGCTCTTCCATATCAATACTGGATCGTAACAGGTAGATGGTACCGGATCATGACAGGGCACAAAAGGTGGTACCGGATCATGACAGAGCGTGACCGTTGGTACCGAATCATAACAGAGTGTGTTTGTTGGTACTGGATCACCACAGGTAAGATTTAGTACTGGACGCGTTTGGTACCGGATCAGACAACAACAATCTTGGTGTGCAAGTACCGGATCATGACAGAGTTGGTACAGGAACGCTAGACATCTAGGGGTCAAAGATTCACATATAAAAAATTGAGCATTAGTACATGAAATATTTAATTCCTTAACTCAATAAACCACAAAATACATGAATTAACCATACTTTACCTTATGACCTTATTACTGGCAATTGGTAGCATTCTTGTCATTAACTCAGGCTTTAGGTAGGTCCAAAAAGGTATAGGTGAAGAGTAAAATAGGGTAATGAGAATGTCAATTTCAGGTCTCAACATTCCCCCATGCCAAAATCATTGCATGTCCTCATGCAACTGAAAAAAAAAACCCAAAAAGTTTCAAAACTTGAGACTATGTTCTTTACTTGGGTGGATCAATGATATTGATGGCTGAAGCCTCTTCTCTTAGCTCCCTTTTGATGACCCTAACGTATTGTAGGAGTCGTAATACCTTCTTGATCTTGTTAGAGGTCTCTTCATGGTTGTCTTGAATTTGTTGGTTGGTTGCTTTCAACTGCTCATTTTCCTTTTTGATATATCTATCCAAGAGTTAATATTCCTTTACTTCCTATTGGAGTTCCTAATTTTGTTTTTGTAATTCCCCAATCCTTTTCTTCATTTGTTCTCTTGTCAAGTTCTTTGTTGATTCTACCATTGTTGGCTGGGTGCATTCCCTTTCCTCGAATTCCTCCCTCATCCCACATAGAGTAATAGTAGCTTTCTCTTCGGTCAGACTAGGGATGTCATCTTGAATTGGTAAATCCTCAGAAGGGGAGGTAAGGTCGATTGGGTCTTCCTGTGTATGAGGACTAACTATTGTTTTTCCCTTCTTTGCCATGCTCCTCGTAGTTCTTTTACAAGGAGGTACCGGATCAGGAATGCTCACAGGCTTCCTTTTCTTCTTCTCTGATTGTGAAATGGTGACAGGGGGTTGTGCCACAGACTGTTTACTTTTAGTTTCTGAGCTAGGCTTCCTTTTCTTCATCATTTCCTAATGGTCCTCTTTCTCAACTACCACCGTGGAAGTCTCCTCAACTAATTTGTTTTTACCTTTTAATTCGAAGCTTTTAGAAATCTTGTTGACTATGGAGGAGGACCCTGCCTTTTCATGTTGGCTCAATGCCCTAGATGATGGTGGAGTTGTTTTATCCTTATTGCTCTTTTTCTCTTGGGGTTCCTTACTTTTCTTTGGACCATGTTGGGTTTCCTCCATAGATTTGTTTCTTGTGGGAAGGTGTTGTGTGATAAGGGTTTTGCAACTAATCCTCTGTTTCCTAAGCTCATGCAAAACTAGCATTTTAATGAAACCTTGATGGTAGATGCTAGTCTTTTCTATTTTGGAGATGGATTTAACACCCCTTACCATTGTATTCAAACTCGTCCATAGAAAATAGGGAAAATCAATTTCAGGGCCTCCTTCAAAATGCAATAGGAGCCTAAGGTGATAAATGAAAGTCATGGCATACCTGCCTTCACAGGTGACAAATCATTGAATACTGGTAATCATTGGATGGTATTCTTCTTTGATGTAGTTTCTAGGGATCCCTTTCTTCCAGTCGGGGTGCTGATGATATGCCTTCAATAATTGTTGGCACGTCTCTTTGTTAATTCCCGCACCTTTGAAGTATTTAGCTCCTCTGCTAGGCAATCCCGTAGCCTCCCTTATGGTTGCTTCATTAATTATCAGTTGTAGATTGCCTATACGTGCAGTCTCTCCATCATAACCTTGTATAAATTCCTGAGATATATTCTCGTTCCAGCCTGTAAATTTTTCCAGAAATGGTATCCACCCTAATCTAGCATATTTTTCTTAACATAATTGGTATTCCTCAGTTTCCCTATAAATTTGGAAAACCGATCCATGTCTCATAATGACCATCGTTATAAGTTGAGAAAAAGATTGGGTTGTAGCACAAGGGTTTAGTGAATTGATGGAGGGTTTGGTACCGGAAAGGAGCAGGCTCGAAACTGGAGAAAATCTCATGACAAGGGGGAATATGGTGATGGTGTTGTGAATGGTAAGTTTAAGTGAGGGTGCTTGCAAGGAAAAATTATGACCAAATGAGGCTTATCTGGATGGCTTCGCCACCAGATAAGCCATTTCATATTTACCCATTACTGTAATGATGAGGATAAGACATCGGGTATTCAAGGCATCATTTTGAGATAGGTGATTGGACGTTCAGGTGGTGAAAGTAATGTTGGATCATGGTTCATGGTATAGGATAGGTTTGTTAATTTGCTTGAGGACGAAATATATTTGTGGGTTATCATTGCTATGCATGCTTCATATTTTGATATGATTTTTGCCTTTAACCATGTTCAATAGCTATGAGAGGATTAATTAGGTTTAGCCATATAGGTATGAGGGATAGGTGCATGGGTTTAATACTAAGGTCGTAGGATCTAGTATAGCTTTTCATATTTATTGTAGTTTTATGAGCATAGGAAAATAAATACCATTTTACCTTTTCTTTCACCTTTGTATGATCGATGCCCATAGCATGTGTGACTGCTTGTAAATTGTCAAAATTCATCCTTTTAGACTGAAGCTTCTTGAAAACTTGGTACAGGAATGTCCTGTACTTCTGATGTGCGTATCTTCTTTTATATTTGGTTCTGCAGAGTGATCATGTAAGTCTAGAAAAGAGTTCTGAAGGGGCTCTTTGACCTTCCCCCATGCCGAAGATGTTGTATCTCTGTAGGCAAGAAGATTCAATCAATTTATATCATAATGGAGAAGGATGATAAGAGCAAAAGAAACCAATCAAATTTTGGAAGTACAACTTATCACTTATCAGATGATCTCATGCCAGAAAAAATGAAACTACCCTGGTTTTGTTAAGCCCTAATATTGGTTCATTACCCCTTAATTGGGGCATATTAGATTAGTAATGTTATTTTATTTATGTCAGCTTTAGGCCATTATTTGTAATTTAGATTAGTAATGTTATTTTATTCATGTCGTCTTTAGGCCATTAGTTGTAATTATACCTCCTAGTCTCCTATATATACCAAGGAGACATTTTCATTTTGAAGCATCTTGTACATGAACATTTTAAGTGGGGTAAAAGGAGGTTTCCCCCTCGAAGAGGCTTATTATCTGAAATTCTCTCTTTTTCAAGGCGTTGAGTACTTTTTCTGAGGATTTTCTATGTTATATTGATATTTGGTTCTTAACATATGGTATCAGAGCTCAAGGTCTTGGGGTTTCTCTGCTACATCTGAGACACCGTGGAATTTTCTCTATAACTTTTTTTCTACAAAGTTTCAGAAGGCATGGCTTGGAGGATATTTAGAAGACAGACCAAGGTACGTTGGGTTAAAAATTCAGCTCTTGAGGCCTTATACTTTCGGAGATATAGATTTTACAAGATCGGGTTCTGGAATCATCCTGAAATGAGTCATTGTGGAATTTTAGCTATAAAAACGTTTCTGTGATGTTTCAGACCTTGAACTCTGGAGGAAATTTACAAAAAGTAGAATTGTAGCTGTGGTAAAAATTTCAGCTTCTGGTTCATCTTAAATTTGTAGATACACCCTGTGTAAGATAGGGTATTTGACTAGTCCTATTGACTAGTCTCAAGAAGGTGTTCCGGGTAAAACAATCATAACTTCTTACTACAGTATCCAAATTGCATGGGACTAGTTGCATTGGATCGTGGACAGTCTGTAGCATTTTGGGTGTGAATTTCAAAATTGTATATCAATTATTTTGTGCGGGGAACACCATACAAGTGAGATCTCCTGGAAAGGACAAAAATCGTCAAGTTGTGGGGAAGTTACCGTAAATTCCACTTGGTACATCCAATTTTGATCAGACATGTGGAATTATAGAGAAGACATATCAGAGAAATACATAAAAGAAAGTTTCATACCCAGAAGGGCTAAAACTTGGGAGATACAATAGAAGAAATATTGTCTAGCAGAACCACCTCAAAATCAAGGTTCAGAAGTGATACTCGGCCAACATGCCACCCAAAAAGGGAACTTCTACACCAAATAAGCCTTCAAAAAATCCTACTTGGACTCTTGATGAAGGTGAAGAAATGCGTAGGGACATAAATGAACTACAAAATAAGATGGATTCAATGGAAGCT